>JAHWXV010969545.1:0-11731 GCA_024586415.1 Phrixothrix hirtus | reverse complement strand
GGTCAAAAAAAGGCATATAAGTGCATATTTTAAAGGCAAACAAGGCATATATATGCGCATATTTTGGCTGCACTTAAATGCATATATTCCGCCCCCTACTGATGAATAATGCTACATAGTATAATAGAAACGATAACGTTTAGGTACTTATATTTTTAAAAATTCCTTAGCTTACCTAACATCAATGTCGAAATTTATCTTATTTAACGATAACCTAAATTTACATTCGAAATTTAACTAGCCTTATAATTTACTAAAATCGTGAATTCAATATATTCTGTATAAATAACTTGTATTTTAATAAAGTTACCTAAACATTTTCACCGACTTAGGGTGTTGTAGTAGCTAACACTACGGCCACTAATCGAGAGATCCTGTGTTCGAGTCCCGGGATCTCCCGTCTTGATTCAGTGATTCTCTGAATTCAAAAACACCTTCCCCCAGGCAGATGTCGGGGCAATATTTCCACTCATTTCTTTCAATCTCATCCTTCTACACCCCGTCCTAACTCCCTGTTCTCATCTTTCTCCCACAGCAACCCATCCCTGTAAGCAAGAATTATATAAAACTGCTATTCCATTTCTACACATTTTGAACTTTGAAATGGCGGACCTTGAAGTATTATCATTATAAAACTATAAAAAATGCCCAAGATATTGTTTATCTCTTTAAACTATTTGGGCTTGTTTGAGTTTAATAGAAAAATAATACATTATTGATGATCTTTTAGATTGCAAAATATGAGCTTTAATGATTAGATAATTTTTTGAAGTAATCTTTTGAAGTATGTGCCTTTCAAAATAACTAATTGTATTGAAATTAATGAAAGTGTTGAATCTGACCTTTACTTTACTATTAATAATAAATAATATGGCTCTTTCTAAAATTCTTAGAAGGAGGCGATGATTCCTTTGCGTACTTAAGATTTACGACTATATACTTACGATACTGAAATGATATATTGTTGCTTAAACAATATTGCTGTGGCCATTGAATTAATGAAACGTTTTAATTACGTGCTTTGTCTGAATATCATTGTATTCTATCTTACAGATTGTACAGAGTGAAATTCTTATTAAATTTAGTTATTTATAATTAGTTAGGGCACTTACAGCCATTATTGCACTTAAATAAGATTCTATAATGCATATTTAATTTATAATAAATTTATTTCTGTATTAAATTAATTCTGATTCTAAACAATGAGTTAAATGCAGCCATAAATTAGTAGCATTTTACCATGCACTGGCAAGCACACAGTCGTATTCCATGATTAGATTTACAAATGACCTCTATCGGGCTACCCCTCATTTGAAGAAGTTTGACAAAAATATTGTTGAATTTTGTTCGACAAGGGCTTTTATTATGTAATCCATCTAGCCATAAAAGAGTGAGGACATTTTGTTTATTTTTGTTTGCAAGTAGCTTTGAAGTTTCCATACATATGTCTACTTACAATTACATCTCAGTTCAATCAATCTTTTAAAGCTACTACACGTTTTAGTATCATAACTAAAAAATTGTAGTCTCTTAACCAAATAGTTTTTATTCTAGATGTTACACTAGCAGCGAAAGTTTTCGTAAATGAAACCAAAATTAATTGTTTAAGATATAAATTAAACGGTTAGATACATCTTCAGGCTTAATCCTAGTCATATAATTTAATTTCAGGCTGATGTAGGGGCTATGGTTGGTTTATTTTATTTTTGATTGTAAACTTTCAAATATCATGATTTGTTCATTACTGTTCGATTCTAAAAAACATTTTTGTTAATGCACTAAAATAAAAGTTTTATAAACGATCAATTGGTAAAAATAGGGCAAATACAAATTGAAAGATGTGAAGTGGGGTAAATTTTAATGCTTGCTTTGGTTTCATTTACGAAAACGTTCGCCGCCAATGTAACATCTAAAATAAAAATTATATTTGTTCGGAGACTACAATTTTTTAATTTTTATATTATCACGCAAATTATAAATAATTACAAAAACGCCTGCTACAATGTGTCCATTAAAATGCTTCAGTATCAACGGACGAAAGTTAGAACTTCTAACTAAAGAAGGCAGGAACGCAAAGAAATTAATGAAAGAATTAATGTTCATTGTGACTAAATTTACTATCATGTTACCTAGTGAAATGTCGGTCTAAATATTTTCGGTAGGATAGGGAATCAGTTGAAGTTAAACCAAGAAGGGGAAGACCAATGGAATCAAGGTATGAAGAGATCATGAAAAAATAGAGCGGTTAGTTCTGACAGATTGATTGATGGTATGTAATTGTAAAAGATGTTCAAATATCCGAAAAAAAATGTTTTTAAGATTTTTACATGATTTAGGAATGAAAAAGGTCTGAATTTCGAGGTTGCTCGTATCAGAATGGATGCTTTGCCCTTGAAAAGGGATAGAAATGTTTTTTCAAAAATAGTTACCAAATATGAAACGTTTTTTCTTTATTGGGATCTTGCTACTAAACATGAATATATGCAATCTTCAACCGAAAGGTTAGTGGCTAGTGTTTTCAGGGACAAAACGGAGGTTCAATATATAGCAAGACGAGAAAAAGTTATTGTAAATCACTAGAAGTCTTAGAAAAACTTTAATTACAGGTAGAATGGATTGTTTTCGCATCACAACTGTCGCATCCTCAAGGCCCAATTAGTTTAAGAGCCTATTCAGAAATTTCAATTTACAGAACTTATGTATTCAGCACTAACTTAGTCTCACTGGACTTTTTTATTCAAAAACCTTAAAAAAGACTTCACGGAAAAACATACGAATTATACGTATTCCTTATTCTGCATAATTATTATTTTTGTGTTGCATTTCTTAACGAAATTTACTCTTAGGATAAAAAACTTACTATTAAACACTGGTATCTACTCCGTTGGTAGCTGTAAAAAATTATAATAGCTTGCTTGATTACCTACTTTAGTTACATAACCTTTGTTTGGTTTTAGAATGAAGCCGACACATTGTTCCGAAGCTGCATTGATTTTTATCAACCAGTTCAGGATTAAAACCCTTCCTACAATGGGTCTTAATATTTACGACCCGTAATGTTGCCTTTTATTGACCCTTGTATACTCGATCTAGACGAACGTCTACTTTGTCACCCTAACGACCTCAGCAAATACATTTAATTAACGACTTATTTGTATTTCAACAAGTAAGAACAGAGGCTTACGATCTATATATTTATTGAAATTTTCAAAATTATAAAAAGGATAATAATTCGACAATAATCACTTACAATATTAAATTACACAAATCATATACGAAACAAGCAATATCTACAAACCTTCGGTTATTTCCCTTTCCAAACTACTGACAGGTAGTAAACAAGACTTTATGAAGTTAATTCAAAATCGAAAGTGGAAAGAATTTCTGGTTTGTCTGTTAAATTTATTTATTTAAAATAAAGCAAAATTTTACTTTTTTTTAAAATTAATTATCTAGCTCTTAGTTTGTTCAATGTACGTTTTTTAAAAGAGTTGATTAAAACACTTACGGTTAATTTCAGGAGTGTATTTTCTACGATGTTAAACTACTCGACTTCCTTCTGGGGAAAGAACTTCTGGTTTGTCTGTTAAATTTATTTATTTAAAATAAAGCAAAGTTTTATTTTTTTTTAAATTAATTATCTAGCTCTTAGTTTGCTCAATGTGCGTTTTTTAAAAGAGTTGATTAAAACACTTACGGTTAATTTCAGGAGTGTATTTTCTACGATGTTAAACTACTCGACTTCCTTCTGGTTATGCGAAGTCTAGGTCAGTTGTTTTTAAAAGGATTTAGGTCCCTTTTAAATAATCCAATTCAAACTTGCGGTCTTCTCTTTAAGATTTCGCCTATGAACTTTGGAAAATTTAATTTACGTTGACGTGTAAATTTTTGGAAATTTTAATGTTGTCACAGCCCTCGCAGGTGTGACATCAATTAAACCATTTACATCTTCTGTTTTCAACGGACCTTACAACTTAGCTACGCTTCATTGCTTCAGCAGCGATATTCACGCACAAGCAAAAGATAAAATGGAATTGCATCTTCCGATCTTATATTAATTCTTGGAGATCCCACTACTGTAATTTCTTACCAATGGCTGATTCCAGATTTCAAAAGTTTTGGTTTCATGTTTGAAATAACGAACGTCACGTTTGCGTTCAAATGGAGATACTTTTCTTTTGAATTTTAAGCTTATGTGCCCGGTTTCTTTTGTGGTCGGCAAAAGGTACTTCCCATTTGGCGGTGTCTTTACTCTAAGAAATTTTATGTAAAACGTTTCATTGCACAAGTCCGTTTTACTTCCCGATGCTTTGAAGCACGTTTTAAAATCACCCGCAATTCGTTTATTGCCGCACTTTACAACTAGTACCCTTATGAACTTTTATAGTCTGTGAAACTTAGTTTAAACTTAAGGCTACTGGTTACTTTATATTACAGCAAACTTATTTTATAAATTTAAACTAAACGGTAGTTTATTTAATTTTCTAATGTTAGAACACGTAATTATTTGCTTATTAATTATGGTGTCTAACAACACCTATATGAAACATACTTTCGTTTACTCTATGATTATACAAAAAATAGCAGTTTTATCAAGAGCTTCTGAAATATGTTGTACATTTTTTTTGTATTCGGTACATCTTAAAAAATGTTGTGAAACGTTCATCATTGACATGATTTATTTATATAAATTACACCACAGTTTGATTTTATTATACATGTCGAGCTGCACCAACAATAAAGTCCATTAAGGGATGCAATTCAAAAATCTAACATAAGGTAGAATAGAATCTCTTAGATTGAAAAGCTACATTCATTTAATACATTTTTGATTTTACGCCTTTTTTTTACTATAACAAAGTGATCGTGCGAAGAATAAGATTCATTAAAAGATTCAGCACGTATATTGAAAATAAGATGAAATGAGAGTGCATAATCATAACTTATACAAGTACATTCGTTTCAACTTTTGACTTCGTATCAGTAGTTTTTTTGAGGTTATAACGAAAATAAAACTCAGAACTCGACCTGCGTTGGATGATAAACCTAAAACAAAAGCCAAACACCACCTTGAACTTTCACATTTTTTAAACATTTTTGAAACATTTTTGAGACAAGAATTAAATAAATGATATAAGACCAGCCCCCGCAACTGTTGACCTCTAACTCAGGATCGATAGCCGTTGAAAATTAAAAATTATATGAGTTCTTCTAGGAAGCCTATCGCTGAAAGTTCCAAAAGTCCAAAATGAATGCTTAACTAAATAATTTAATTTATAAATAAAAACTAAATTTCAAAAAGAGTGAAAATTATCTACTAGACGACATAAAGTGAATGACTTCTTTCCGGAATTTAATTATTATGATATTATTTAAATATTTTAATTTTTTTTGCTCCGGCTTAAGTTAATATATTTTTTTAAGTTATAAAATGTCCAAAATTCTCAAAACCTTTTATTATATTAAATTGAGTATAATAAAAGATTTTGAGAATTTTGAACTTTTTTAAAACTTAAAAACGTTAAAATGACATGCAATTTTAGAAACATTCAGTCCTCGATTGAGGTTCGGATCCAAGATGGTCAGCTTACTGCTGTGCCATTAAACCATCTAGGAATGCAAAGACTTCGATTATTGAACTCTTCTAATTTTAAAATCATATAGGCTGGTTTTAGAATACCTGGAAGGTTCAGTAACACAGCACTAGTCTAACCGGCTAGAAGCTTCGTGAACGACCCTTCGTCTAAGAATGAATTAAAGAAACATAAGTTGCATATTTAATTCATTAAATTTAAAATGTCCGATCGTTTAAATTTCCAATTAGGGGTTGGCTAAGACCTTTTGATGGATACTTTAAACACGACTGTTAAGATAGATTTATTAATGGTGATAGTCTATCACAATTGGAAATTTAAACGATTGTATTTTATTTTCAATTTGAAGTAGTAATTATGTTATTTTGTTAGAGGGAAGGGAACCTTCAATTTAATATAATAAAAGGTTTTGAGAGTTTTGCACTTCTGTATAACTTAAAAAAATATTTAAGTATACTCAATGACAAAGAAATCGTAACACCACGAAGGGGTAGGAATTTTTTGACCAAACTTAGCAGAAACTTTTAACTATTAAAAGGTAATTTCATTATTATGGGTCAAGTGATAATGACTTATCTAACAATTCATTTAGTTTTTTCTAACAATGTTATCTGGTGTATGTTTTGTCAATTTTGTTCAGTTCTTTAGTTTTTTCGCTTGTGATTGTTAGCTCTGAGGGTGTGATCATAACTAGAGTGCGCTAACATGGAAATTGCCGCCAATAAAGCAAATTTGACAGAAGTTGCATTGTTGGTTTGCGCGAAGGTGGTTTGTCGTTCAGAGAAATCGCCTCAACTGAACCAATCCACCATTATCCGTTGCTATCAGTCATGAACTAGGGAGGATTAGAAACGTCGCAGAAGAGAAACTAGGGGCCGAAGGAGAACAAATGAGGTGCAAGATTGCCATCTTCGACTTATGGAAACAAGAGACCGATTCTCCAGTACCAGATCAATAGTTAGCTAACGCAGGTCGTCCTGTGATCCTTCGAACGGTTTACCGCAGAATCAGAGATTTTGGCTTGAAATTCTATCAACAACATCTTGTGTTACCACTAACGGCTCACACCGACAGCAATGTTTGCTGTTGCAATTGCAGTGGAACATGGAGTGGCATAGGGTGGTATTTAGAGATGAATCCAGTTCCTGTTTGGGGAGGCATGATGGCATTTTTAGGGTCAAACGAAGACGCCGCAATGTTAAATTTTCTGGAAGACCCACTTTTCCAACAGGATAATGCTCATATTGCAAGACGTTCTATGGACCGCTTTGCAGAGGATACTGTCAATCTCTTGCCATGGCCACCGTGATCTCCCGATATTTCGCCCATCGAGCATGTTTGAGACATTATGGGGAGAATACTAAGGAACTTGCTGCATCCTCCGCAGACGCTGCAAGCTCTACAGCACGAAGAACAAGTTGCTTAGGACTCAATACCTCAAGAGGAAATCGACTATCTGATAAATTCGATTCCATGAAGAATGAGGTAGTATGTAACCAATAGTGGGGACCAACCCATTACTAATAAAAATTATGTTTATATTTTGTTCTTTTCCTTTAAAATTTTAATCAATTGCTACCTTTTAGTAAATAAAAGTTTCTGCCTAGTTTGCTAAAAAATTCCTATGCATTGTTGGTGTTGCGATTTCCATGTCATTGAGTATATTTAAATGACATGAAATTTTAGAAATATTCGTTCCTCGGTTGGGTTTCGAATCCAAGATCGTTAGCTTACAGGACCAGTACCCTGCCACTGAACCATATTTATGGTCTTTATTTTAATTAGTTTCAAAACTAATTAATGTGTCCTTTAAGATATTATAATAATCTAACGAATCGGATATTAATTGCAACTACTTTCCTTAAATTCCTGTTCTTCCTGTTGATGAAACAATAATTTAGTGTCGAAACTGGTTATAATAAAACCCATGAATTTATTTGAGATTACTTGGTTTGATTGTTTTCATCCCTTAAACACTTTTTTTATCAAATTCATATTAACATTTTATAATTTTAATATTGAGTGAAATTTTTTTTTGATGTCAGTTATTATTTTAGGCGATTTGTGGGGCTGTAAAAGCGACTTCAGGATTAAAGAACGCAAAGGTTATACTGAAATGTATTCTAGAAGTCGATATATTTTCAAGTATTTGAGCAAATTGTGCAGTTCATAAATACTTTGATTTTTTAGAATAACATGTAAACGAATATGTTTAGTGTATGTTTTACAAATTTATGCGTATTACTTATTCTGTAATTAGGTAATGGTCAGTTAAACTCCGTATTAGGTAGTTTTATGTGGTTTTATTTTCTAAAATGCACGACATATCTAGGCCGAGTCATGTACAAAGTCGTAGTCACACACGACTGAACATAAATACAATTTGTGGCAGTAATGTCTAAATCGAAACATACACAAATTTTGTTGAAAAGTTTTGTTTATGTAGTTATTGCGGTAGCAGTTTTAATGGCAATTAAGAGTAAGTTAACGTAATCTAGGTAGTGAACGACACGGATGAATTAGTACGTGCGTCCAATTCTATGCTCGATTGGTAGAAATGGAAATTGTAATCGCTACTAACGATAAGCACATATTGTTCGTTGGTCTGAAACTCGTACTGGGAAAGGAATCCAAGATTAATCCATTTCAACATGAAAACACGAACACGTCATACCCTTATTGTGTTTTCGTTTGGTATTCCAGTCATGCAGAAAAGCCAAGGATCCACTGCGAGGCCGTTTATATTTTTTATACGAAGAATAACGTTGACCCCCCTATTAGTATTCCAAATGCAGTAAATGTACCATACCGGATATCCTCGGCTTGATGCGCCCGAAATTATTACAGGAGACGGCGAGCATTTCCGGCTAGACAAAAATCATTTAAACAACAGATATAACTGCTTGTCGATCCTTTACAAAATTAGTTATATTGTCATGACGTGTATTATGCCTCTATATTTAAAATGATAACAAATATTTAAAAATTTGTGTACGAATTAAGATTGGGGTTGTACTTTCGCCGATTATGATTTACACGTTTTGTTTAAACCCGTAATTATTTTTAATATTTTAACTTACAAAACAAAGGTATTGTTCCAGGGACCCCTGGAGAGATTCATGACATACGTTATGGTTTTGCTGATTGCTCCGCTCATTGATATCGTAACAGTACAAAAATATCTGTCAAGATCGGTTTCAAATATTATGAATGATCTGATGAAGCTTTATTGAATGTTAACATTGCGCTTATTCTGCCTATTCTGTAATGTTTCAAAAGCAAAGACAATTATCTAACAACGTTATTAATAGGTTCATTGTTGAGTATCAATTTTCACTGTTTAACTTTATGTTATTATATACACTTAACAATTACAATAATTTATCTTCAATGTAAGGTTCAACAAGTATAACAATACATACATCCGTACGTACATCTTAAGGAATAAACTATTGTCAAGTATTAATAATCAGCAATTTATATAAACTTTGTGTAATATAATTATTGAATAAACAATAGCCGTATTATAATTTGACTATTTTATTTATTAGTTTCTTTTATATGTGCCAAACTACTTGCAAATTACATAGCCGAGTAAGCATGCAAAACTACCCTGGCACGAATCGCTCTTAATGTTCTTCCCATAGGTTGCTATTGATGTGACTTAAATGTTTACCAAAATTCAAGAACTTCTTACAGTAGAAGTTGCCACTCTTCAATTAAAGCCTCTAAGTTTACTATAGAGTTTTGTCGCTTTTGCAATTGTCTTTTGATGTGATCCCACACATACTCTATTAGATTCATATCCGGAGATCGTGTTGGCCAGTTCATTCTTGTGATACCAACGTCTTCAATTGCTCGATTTGCAACTGCAGCTGTATGCGATCGGAGCATTATCATCAACAAACATAGATTTTGGCTCCATTCTTGTCACAAAGCAATCTTAATTGGTTCAAAAATGTCTTTGCGATATCGCTGGGCCATTACTAAGGC
Organism: Phrixothrix hirtus; assembly: GCA_024586415.1. Lineage (NCBI taxonomy): Eukaryota > Metazoa > Arthropoda > Insecta > Coleoptera > Phengodidae > Phrixothrix > Phrixothrix hirtus. The sequence continues at coordinate 2,144 of JAHWXV010969545.1, read as the reverse complement.
ATTCCTGTATGTTTGATCGTTTGATCCCCTAAACATATGACGCCCCAGACCATAATTGAACCACATCCAAAAGGTACCCTTGGAATCATGCAATCTTCGTTATATCGCTCTCTTCGCTTTCTTTAGATACTTTTACGTCCATCTTGATGAAACAAAACAAATTTTGCTTCATCAATAAACAGTTAGGCCAATCGTAATCGGTCCATGTTAAGTGTTCTCTTGACCAAATTAATCTGGTTCTCCGATGATCAACTGTTAGAAGTGAATGTCGCGTGGGTCTTCTTGCCTTTAAACCTGCACCTTTTAATCTGTTTCCTACTGTCTGAGTCGATATTTCAATACCTGTGTCTCAAAAAAATTTATCGTTTAGCACCATTGCATTTAAAAAAACACTGCTATATGCTACTTCGTAACAAGCATCCTATCCTGTGCAGGCGTGGTTTTGCGTTTTTGGCGCCCTCCATGGATATAAAGGGAAGAACCATGTTCTGTAATTCTTTTAGCTACTCGACTGATCCCACTTTTTGAAAGAATAAGACTTATTCCATTTTCCCTTTGGCATGTCTCTATTTCTAACATACATTTTATTTTATACGATATTTCTTCTGTGAAACATTGATTCGGCTTTGTTAACAATTAATAATCAAATTTAACACAATTTCCAAAAATGTTACCAAGTTTATTTTACGAGAAATGTAAGTAAACACCTGGCGGTAATACTTTTTTCATCATTCTAGCCCATTTGTTTGGAAATGTGATGTATATCTGCTTGATAAATAATATAACGCGAGATTGCTTACATACAATGATGGAAATCATATCATATCTAACGAAATTACTACAAAATTAAGTAAGTTTTATATGTCTCACTTCAAATTTTGAGCAGTATATTAATTGGTAGGGAACAAGCCACTGCAAAAAACCACAAACCTGAAACACATAAGTTATGCCTTTCTAAACTTATTAAGCTTTAATTTTATTATTAACTCATAAATCTTGTAACTTGCTATGAAAGGAAAACAAGTAATTGCATTTTTTTCTTTGATAATTGTTCCGTAGTCCATAATTTAAAATAAGTTTTGCTAAAACGTATTAACTAAATTCCATTTTCGTAATATTTAGGCACTCGGTGTAGCATCCAACTGTACAGCGTATTTTCTAAGAAACTGCTTGGGTACCGTTTATTATTATTAGTTTGAAAATATTAATATAAAATTGTACAATAAATGTGTACGAGTTAACACAATGTTCTACCTGCTTACAATTTAATGTAATGAATTAGCACTTTACTCACATTACATTATATTTTGCTAACTAATTTATTCACTTTCTCGTAATTTATTTACTACGCCATATACAGGGAGTTTGAACACGAAACTTTTTAATCAAATTTTGATGGTAATAATAATTGATGGACTATACTTAATTACATTTTTATTGTTAGAACTGCTGGCGTGGTCAATAAACGCCATTTATTTCATCTTTTATTTTTAAATGCGTTATAAACGTTTTATTTTCAGCATTAACTGGCCTACTATATAGACAAAGTTCAACTCTGGATAATCCTTGTTGGTTTGGATAGTGTTTAAAACCCGTCAGCAGTAAGTACTTTTTTAATGAATTGCCAGCAAACCGTCTGGTGCCCATTCGTTATTACTTACATTTTTTTGGTAGTTATATACAATAAACCTATCGATACCACTCACGCGATCAACTACTGAGTTCACAGCTAAATTCATTTTTATCCATCAAGCAATGAGGAGAATTTATCTCGTTCTATTAGTCAGTTTTACTATTTCTACTATCCCCACTCGTTAGCTGTCATAAGATCTACAAGTTAAATGTTGAAATAGAAGGTTTAATAACAAAAAGTCAATATATTGAAAATAATTAGACAGAAAAATACATTTAATTAGTTTTTCGTGTATACAACTCCTGTTCGTATGTTATTGAATACAAATCTTACCTAGCCAACAAAATGAACGGTGGTAAAATTGGTCGTTTGTATAAAATAATGCGCTCTAAATTGTTCAGGATTATACAGGTGCCGCCGCACTATGGAAAATAAGAGAACTTCGCATATCAAAAATGGTTTTTACTAATGTGGCTATTGTCATACTTTTTTCATTTTATTTAATAGTTTA
>JAHWXV010969543.1:0-10948 GCA_024586415.1 Phrixothrix hirtus | reverse complement strand
TGAGTTAAAGGGTTTATGCATTTAGTTTCTGAAAACCGTAGCAGTTGTTACTTCGCCTGGATCGTTACCAGCTGTAAACATTAAGATAGGTTTGGCTATCTATACATCTTATTGCCTCCAAAGATAAATACTATAACAATATATATATAAATGTATAATTTTTGACAAGTATTTCAATACATATTAAATTTTTTTTACACCGGCTGAGGCTCGAACTCAGGACTTTGTGCTTACATGACACATGCTCAAACCGTATAATTAAATAAAAAATAACCTATAATTTTTGACAAGTATTTTAATATATTAAAATTTTTTTACATCGGCTGAGGCTCGAACTCGGGACTTTATGCTTACATGACACATGCTCTAACCAACTGAGCTACCAATGCCTACAGACTTGATAGCAGAAAAACTCCAATATGTATATAATGTCAATTCAAGGCGTTAGATATTTTTAATAGACATTTTCATAAGAGGTAATTGATGAGCCTTGTGATTTGTAAGTTTCACAAGAATATAGAACATCACTGATTTGCGAATTATGAGTAAGTATTTGAAATGATAGCCTACCTAGTAGCGCAGAGCTATCAATGGGATGGCTTATGATTTTATAAATAAGAGGTAATGCTGAAATATGACGTTCTATTATCACTGATAAGTACATGCAGTTTGTTAGTTAATAAAGTTTGCTTGGTATTTGAAAAATTCCTATTAGGAGGTTGTTTGCAAAACCCAATAACTATAATTTCAATTACGTTGATTGTATAATACGATTATGTGTAGAACATTGTAAAATGCGTATTTTGCTTCTATAAAAATATAGCGAATGTATATTTTTAATTAATTTTATCACTAGTTTAATCTATTTACTTATGTAAATTTTAATCTACTTGAATATACTATAATGTATTCTGCATCTAATTTTAATTTTCGTTGCTATGTATACGCTTTATAACCATGCATTTGAATTTTAAAAGCTTTGGAAATATATGCTTTTATTACAATTCAGATTTACTTGCTGTGTTAATATTTTTTGGATTTGAATTTCATGTACTGTATTTTCCTCACCTTGTATTTGATTTCGTTATAGCTATTTAGGGTGTAGTGTTTTACGTAAATTTAGATAATACGTCCAATCTGCATAACCCTCAAGCAAGAACTTGAAAACTGTCACGTTGTTTATACAGCAAAGCATTCGCAAAATATCTGGATAAAGTTTTTAAGATATTTTTTTTATATCTAGAGAGCATGCTACGTAAGTTGCAATTCCAGTTTTGACAAATATTCCGTTTCATTAAATATCTCGCTTAATTTTTATTCTAATTCAAAACATTCAGTTCAAAAACTTAGGCCGGCGATGCCCTATCTATATTAAATACAGATTTAAACACTATCTTATAGAATACCGATTATGGAAGCTCTCAACTGCAGTAGTCCATTCTTATAAAGCTCAAAACTAGCCCCCAATGCATTTATCATATTTAAAATGTCGCTTAAATTTGAAATACAATATTGCAGTTTGCATTGTATGAAACTTTGTGTTTTGTTTTCACATATGAGCTTATAGCTAAATTTACGAAACCCCTTTAGCACACTCAGAAATGTCCAAATTTAAGAAAAGTAGTGTAATAGATATACATAAAATCCCAGAAATGGTATCATTACACTTTAACAAAATCACAAAAAGCTTAAAAACAGTAACCGATAATGGAATATTGACAGTTTATATTTTGATAAGTTTATCAGAAGATACATACCTGTTTTGATTTGACATAGGGAGATGCGCACCCAATTGACAGCAGCTCCCACTGTAATAAAAATAATGCATTAAGAATACCGTAAGAACTGGTGACGCTTATATACAATTAGAACCAAAATGAATTATGACCTACAAATTTAAGGGAAAACGCAAGTATTTCAAGAAAAGTGTTGATAATAATAAGATCAAAACTTAATTTAAATTTTAAAACACACTATTATGTAAACGATTAGCTTAATCGGCTAACTACTAATACAACAACAATCGCAATTATCAATCATTTTCGTAGAACAATCACAGATTTATTAAATCTATAATTAATTATGTTGTGCATTTAGCGCTTAGTGACCGTAATATGGGGTAGTTATATTTAATTACTAATTAATTGTTTTAAACTATTTTAAATAAAACATTGGTAATTTTAAACAGCAATTATTACAGCAATAATAATATCGTTATGTGAATCATTATCTAAAGTATAATTATACCTCCGGCTTTCTTTATAATTAGCGAATCTTTTTACTGCATAAACAAGATAAATATAAATTATTGGGTGTGCTGTAATTTAAGTGTCTCATTTTAGATAGTACATGGAAATCGGTTTTTCGGCTTGTTTAGAATTTCATTAAATTCTTTAATCAGTTTACATGAATAAGTTATTACTTTCAAATACATAAGAACGTGGTTTTTAACTTATAATACTCTAATTGTAGATGAATATCTTTAATAAGGGTATATTAGAATTGTGATTGAGCCAGCTACAAAAACAGAAGCCGGTTTAATATTTATTAAATTTGAATCAAGAAGTAGAGTCCATGCAAGGCGTTGTAACTTACAAGTGTTAGTACATTGAATTAGACAATAAAGGCAGAGTTATTTCTTTTCATTTTGAGGATATTTGTTTTTCTGCGTAGGTACTAAAGTTAAAATTGTTGGGGCGGAAACAAACGGTGCGTGGTTTCACGAACTTTTGTGCTAGAATGACATTGAATGTAAAAAATATTACTTAATTAACCGGATTTGGAAGTAAAAACTGGTCATGTGTACAACTACAAGAAAACTTCAACATTTTCGTCAATCATTGGATAGTAAATCAAAGCAATTGTAAAACATAGCCGTTCCAATATTATGTTAAAAGCATTTGTTATTCGTCAATCAGTAATACTCATCGGCCATTGCTATATTAATAGGTAAATTTTTGATTATTTAAGCCCTTCCACGCATGCAAAGCAGGGTGTAAATAAAAGAATTTCACGTATGGAACGTCTCAAAACACTTGGAAACTATGTAAATAATCCGGAATAGTCGTTGATAGTGACTGAAGTCGGTGGTTTAGTTCAACGATACTGATGTTCAATATTTGGGCCAGACTGTGTATGAATTGATCGGAATTGGTTAAAATCGAGCGGTAGCACTTAATCAGTTGTTAATATAACGCAAAAATGTTTTAAAACCTTTTATAAGACAAAACCGTAAAGCGAACAGGACTCCTTGACGAAAACTAAATAACTAATTGCACCAATAAATACACATTGAAAGTGTGTTTTTAATCGATGCTATCTATTTCTGCTTAAATCACGTTGTACATAACTTATAATTTTATATAGAGGCAAAAATGAATCAGTCACCTTAATTTAATAATAAAAAAAGTATTACATATATGAAGTAAGTTTAATGAAAGACAATATTTGGAAAGATTTAAGTTACAAAGTGCACAGTTAATCATACAAAGATTAAATTAATAACACGTTATATACATATCACCGAAACACAGATTGGATGTACGCAACACTGTATGTGAACAATCTCAAATCCATTGTAACTTAATGTGAAGTAAATGTTACTTCAGATCTACCAAATGGTAGTAAAATTTTATTACTAGTAAAATAAAATTCCAGAAATACTCGGAATCCAAAAACCCGTTAGTGTTCTTTGCATTTCGCAAACACGCGGTTGATAGTTAAATAATAGACGTAACATATTATAGAGGGTGGAAATCCTAATACGAATTATCAGAGGGGAGTTTCGTTGCAAGTCTGAAAATGATATTTTTACTGGAATCAAATCCATTTTCTCTTTTCCATCGATCATTGGTGACATAGGAGTTCTAAGGGAATCTAGGTAAGACGTGAGCAAAACCTGATATGCAATCACAACACTGACACACAATTTTTCTATTTATTAATTTATAATTACTATAAACATTTTAGTACGGTAAATAGCACGGGATTTGAGTTTAACACCTAAATAAATATCGAAATCCTGAAATATATGAGCAAAGATGGCGTGGTTGACAGGCTACGCTATGTTTCAAGCTCTCCTGCTTGAAGCAATTTTATTCTTATAACGCTCCACGCAATTGGTAGTGCTGTTAAAGTATGTACTAGAAAATTTTCAATATAGAGATTTACCACACTATCTTGCAGTACAGCTTAAACACACCTGTCACCTCGGTTTCAATAGTTGTGGATTTTTATAACGCGTACGAATTTGAAATGAATGATCTTGCTAAAAATTGATATAACTGTTTTAGCATATAGAAACATGTATTTCAGCGATGTCTTTAATCGTTAAGTGCTGAAGGATAATTTACATTATAGAATTTGCACCCATAGGCATATCGTAAACAGGATTTTTAATTTTACTTAATTGAATTTGAAACAGCCAAGGGTTATTACAGATTCACCAAATAGCCAGGGGTGGCTAAGACATGAAATCATATGAAGAAAATTAGAAACTATTACACTTACACACTCATTGGCATGACAAAGCTATTATTAAAATGATTTGCCGCGTATGTTTTCAATTCGAATTATTCTCTTAACTTTGAAAATTTTCTTTTCTTTGCTAAATTCTAAATTCTACCTAAAAGCTTGAACTATCATATTTAACAATGATAATGCTAAAACATTGAACTGGTTCCAAAGGATTAGATTAATTCTAATCGATAAAATACCAATATGAAGTACAGTGATACCAACGCCAACAACATTGTTCTTGGCGGAACACATTTAATATGTAGATGTTGAGGTAGTTACGTGATAGGTGTAAACATATTATGTATACCTTCTAGTTATGTATTTACTTTTACCTCAATACACTTGTTTTAATTGTCATTTTATACTAATGGCTCCTTTAACTTAAGTTTTCTAAATAAATTGTCTGGCATAATGCTAAGGTTTACCAAAGCCGTTTCTTGCAACATTCACATTCCAGTGATTAGTTTATCCTGCACTGAATTTATTACAAAAATAAAGACATTTCGCTAAACCAGTATTTTGACTGAAGTGTTAAATAGTATTTAAACCGTGGCTGTATTTAAAACTGTTTTTTGAAATTATGGTAGATTAAGTATTTTATAACACCAAAGAGGCTTTCATTGGGAAGAGGGATTTATCGGAGAGGTGTGATGCTTTAACATTTGTTTGTTCTTCTATTTAGTGAAAAATTACTACATAAAATGCATAACAAATGTAGTAGTAGATAACATCAAACTTCGTTGTGATTAAAATAATTCTCATGTTCCCATACTATTGCTACATTATAATCTCTTTTACAAATAAAGATACCCCTTCAAATTTAAGCATCCATGATGGAATGATTTCAATAAAAACTGCTTTTTTTGACGTTTTCAATATATTAGTTATGAGGTAATAACTTTAATACAGAAACATGTTTAATTTATATTTCCCTTGGTAAATATTTGAAATTTTAAATCTAGCATTTACAGTTTAAAAGCTTAATGCAGTTAAGAGTTCATTGAAACAAGAAAACTTATTCATCTAACGCAATAACTATCATCTATGTGATTTTAAATAAGAATATCTACGCTATATTTGTGCATGCGAAATATTCCTCCAAAAAAATTTATTATTTTCAGACTTTATAATGAATTTTTATTGAAGCAAGGAATGTATAAAAACTCGGAAGATACATTATTTGTCCGAAATGACATGGCATTAATCTTTTTATTTTATTATAGAGATTTTTTAATTTTAAATTTTAAAATCGCACAGTATAAGGTTCAGTTTTCTGAAATGTTCGACATTGATATTTCAATGATGCGTACAACTCAGACTATTTAAACTGCCAACTTTCCTATTACGAGGGCGGTCTGATAAATGGCCGGTTTGAACATGTGAACACAACTTTTTCTTCAAAATTTCATTGTATTTCTCGAAACAGTCTCCTTGTATCTTCATAAACTCAGTCCAATGTTTTCCAATTTCATTAGGGCATCCTTGTAGTACGATTTATCAAGTCCTCGAAAATATGCATCAGTTTCCCATTAAACTTCGTTATTTGATTTGAATCACCCTCCAGCAAGCCATTTTTTCAGGTTTGAAAACAGGAGGTAGGTCACAAGGAGCTAGATCAGGAGAATATAGTGGATGTGGAAGCAATTCGTAATATAGTTCATCCAATTTCTGTTGAGTGTCCCATGATGTGTAAGTTGGTGCGTTGTCATGATGAAAAAGGAACTTCTTTTGTGCCAAATGCGGTTGTTTTTTCTTTATTTCAACGATCAATTCGTCCAATAATGCCACATTATAATCTCCTGTGATTATTTTTTGCGTTTTAATGTAATCGATGAGTATTAAATCTTGTGCATCCCAAAAAAACAGTCACCAAAACCTTTCCAGCTGATTCATCCACTTTTGCTTTCTTCAGTGTACTTGAACCATCTTCAACCCATTGTTTTGATTGTTGTTTTGTTTCAAGTGTGTAGTGGTTGATCCAAGGTTGAAAATTAACAACGTATTCCTATTTGTTAGTAGTATTCCATGTTAGTTAAACTATACTATCTACGAAACAAAATAATGTGTCAGTAGTTACCAAATTGAATGTCAGTTTAGTATTTTTCACGAGTATCTGGTGTTGAAGTGCTATCAATGACGCTAAATAATTAGAGGCAATCGTTTCTTGATCATAGTGCTAAATCACCAATATTCTTTGGCGTTTAATGGAAGATTTAGAGAAAACGAGAACCTTTTTAAAAAGAGACAAGCGAAAAAGGGTTGCGTAATTAGCGAGAAAACTGAAATTGTGGTATGCACATATTCGCATATTTTGAAGCTTGTCCTAACTATGCAATCAGAGATATAGGAAAATATTTGAACATTACAGTAAATATTCTTGATAGAATCTTAACAAAACATAAGCACGAGCATTATAAATACAGGTTAGCTAAAACTATATTGCGAGAAGCTAGTGAAAATTTTTCAAAGAGTGAAATGTTCATAGAAGAAGTCGATTTATTGGAGTAGAGAAAATCCCGTACTCGTGCAATCCCCCAACCCTCAAAACAATAGATTTAGTCTGAATGTTTAGCGTCGCTTAATAGAAGCAACCACTCTTGGTCAATCTTTTTAGAATGATACCTTGACGAGAGGGCATTACATTTAGTTTAGTTCAGAAAATCGTGATTCCGAGAATTGAACATTATAAATTTAAATGCTTGTCACAGTTTTATGTTCAAACAGGACGGCACACCAGAACATAATTATCACAGAATCAACAATTTATACAAAACCTTTTTGGAAACAGATAGATATAAACAAATGGACCTATTTAATGGCCACTTCAATTGCGCGATCGCACACCATTAGATTTTTACCTCTAGAGATATGTCAAAAGACAGGTGTATAAAGAAAGTTACGGAAATGTGAATTAGACACAGAAGAACACAGTTGCCAATGTTATTAACAATATTGATAGAAGTACTATTTTGAAAGCTATGTGTGATGTCAAAAACGGGTATGCAAATGTTTGGAGAAAGAAAGGAACATTTGGAACCTCTCTTTCAAGATATTTGTACGTTTTGGTGACATTGAAAAGGTTTTGCTTGTAAAGAATGAAAATAAAAGCATACGCAGTTTATTTCTTATTCATTTGATTTAAAATCAAGAAAGTTAAGTATTAAAATAAAACTAATCAATTGACCTCGCTAGTAAGTTTTCAACCCCAGCTACTTATGCAAAAGACTAAAATCACATTAGATATTGGAACTATACTGTTACAAATTATTTTGTTTCATGGATATCATAATTTAATTAATATGGAGTGCTCATGAGAAGTAGGCATAACTTGTTTATCTACAATTTTGTGAGTATAACGTACGTGCAAATTTTTGTTCACAATTTTATTTTCTTTCGACTGATATCAAATTATAAGTGGTTTTCCATTAGAGAACTATACGTTTTTGCTGAAATATCGAGTAGTTGATGCCCAGTCACTTTTTTTGTCGCGACCGCGTACAACACGACCACCTCATTAATTTAGTATACTTCCTTGATCAATAATAAGAAAGTTAGCAATGGCTTACAGTTCGAATAAAACAGGTTGCTCATGGTTCCTCATATAATTTGTCTGTTCTAATTTTCTTTAAAAATATTTCTTATTACGTTACTGTAAATGTCTGAAAAAATCTATTTTTATTGAATTATTTATATTCTCTTGTTTATTTTATATAGTGGATTGTGTTTTGTATGGTTTTATTGGCCTATAATTAAGGAGGTACCTACTTTGGGCGAATACAAAAATAAATTTATATACCTATTGCTTATTTTCATTTTCATTTACTTGATTTCCCCTTCTATGAGAAATAATATTCTAAGCATAAATTTTCTAAATTAATACTATTAACAATTTAACAAAAAGTACCTGAAATTCAATTATTTACCATTTTAAAAAACACGGCCCTTGAATTCTGTTGGTCGTTAGAGGATTAAGTATTAACTTCCTGTCAATCATTATAGGAAAGAGTAAAATAATGTGAACAGTTTAACGTATCCATACGTGTATAGGCAAAAGCCTTATAAGACTTATGTACGCAACAAAATAATGTGAGTTCGTTAAAGATATCGCTCTATTGCTCGAAAAGTGAGACAACTCAAAAATTATTATTTGTGAAATAAGGACGGGGAATGTGCCTTAAATATTTCAATTTCTTTTTTATTGGGAAAACAACATTACTGTATGTATCACAACTTTCCAATACATGTCAGAAATGTCGTTTCGTCATTTTATCGGTTCCATTGAAACAGTTTTCTGAGTGTCTAAACTGCGAGACAGGGTGTTGTTAATTTTGTAGTACACGTCATTATTTTTACCTATGCTGTTTTTCCTTAAAAGGTAAGTATTTTAATAAATTATATTTATCAAAAGTGTCCTTTCTTAAGTTCTGAATTTTTTTTATACATAAACAACCGGTCAAAGGTTTTGTTTATGAATAATTTCAGACCTTAGATTTTGAGATGTGATTTCATTAAATAATTTAATTTCTAGAAATAATAACTTCTTGTTATAACAGTAATTTTAAAATTACATTTTGTAGGAAAAATCAAAATAACTCAAAGAACAAGAAAGCTCCAACTTGAAATTAGCTAAAAATAAGTTTTAGGGAAATAATGTTGTACAATGGAGCGTAACCAGTTCCGATAAGGGTTAGTAAAAATTTGTCAGCAAATATTCAATATTATTACTATTGGGTCCCGCAATAATTTTGTTTTACCTTATGGGAGCACTTAAACAGCGATTAGAAACCTGTTCCTATGCATTAATGTTATTGTAAATAAATTAATAGTTGCAGTAGGAGCTTTAAAATTAAAATAATTAATACATTATTTATTGCAATTGTTAAATTATGATATTACAATAATTACAATTATTTAATTGTGTTTTAAGGAGTATTTAACAGTCGACATGAATCAGAACACAAATTCGGGAGTACCGACAACATTAAGTTTCCTTAAAAAAATTACAAGACCATTAACTTTTCATTATTTTCATAATCATTAATCATTTGGTTCTAGATTCCGCTTATAGGGATAACGGAAATGTAAATTTGAAATAAATAATACTGGAAGTAGTTTTGCTTTTATTATTATAGCTGAAAAAGGCAAATAAAGTGAATTAGTTTAATAGTATTTTTAAGGTTGTTTGTTTTTATTATTTCAGAGAATATAAATTCTAGAGCGTCTGCAAAACCAAATTCTAATGACGATGATGTTTAAATGAACCGTGAATAATGCCTATTCTGTAACACTGATGCCTTTGTCAGAAACCCAAGTTTCTTAAGTGAACCTACAAGCGAAAGTTTGTCGCTGAGTGAATAACAGAGTGAAGATTTGCCTAAGGATTCTTGCTCCAATTTAAACGAAATAGAAGAAAAAGGAAAATCTATTCCAGAAAAGTTGAGAAAACTGTAAATAAAAATGTAAATGAATGCCAATGGAAAGAGAATGCAGTAAAGTTAGTCCTAAATCTCGGAGAAAAGTACGCTTCCTGCTCAAAATTCAAAAAAAGTAATTAAGGCAAGAGAAATGGAACCTCCTTGCAAAGACAGCCGCAAATTTAGATGCAGTTCACGGATTAGTGCGAAAACACGTAAACAGATTTCTATAACTATTTTGTAAATACTAAAGATTTAAGATGGCGCCACTGTGAAATTAAATTTTTCATTATTCGGAAATAGTAACCATTAAAAGGTTATAGTTTAACTGTTTGGCCTGATGCGTCAAACTTACCTTTCTATTGGAAAAAATGGGAAAAAGCCTTAACACCTAAAGACATCATTGGAGAATTGAGAAAACTTAGGTAAATCTGCTTGTAGTGATGGGGTGGTTTATAATTGGTATACCGAATTCAATTAAAAAGATGAGCATTGTTTTGGTTAACCAACTATGATGGTTAATGAAGAAAGTACGGTATTGAATTGAAAAATTAAAGACTAAAAGTTAATTAGATCACTCGTATGACAAACATCGAATATGCTAGTATTTATCACATATATCATGAATTTCAGGTACGAAAGAACTTTCTTCGAAATTGGTGACGCGGTTACAAGCTACGAATTGGAATTCATATTTCAAAGCATTGCTTAGACGTGTATAAATGCAATACAAGTATTAGTCTTCACAGATTACTAACAGTTCGTAAGACGTGACAACATCATAATATGCTAGACCCAAAGAACATCTAAATCAACGCATTTTTAAAGGAGAAGGTACTCTAAAGCAGGAAGAAACAGTGAAATCCCCTTGTAAAGCCTTACCGACTACACAGGCTATTACTGCGTAATGACGACTCTGAATGTCCCAAATAGGCAACCCAATTTACACTTTTATAGGTCGCTATTCCAATACAAAAACATATATACCTGATTTGTCATATTTCCAACTGTCAATA
>JAHWXV010969378.1:0-20704 GCA_024586415.1 Phrixothrix hirtus | reverse complement strand
AGGTTACAGAATAACTTCTCCGTCCCTTGAATTTGGCCTTATCCAAGAGATAGAAGAAGGACTACGCAAATCTACTGACACTAAAATTAGGGTAATCTATATTTAGACACCGTCGACGATCTGGACTGAAGATATGTACTAGTGATCTCCCGTCACACGGTAAGGTTTAAATTCTTACATCTTTCTAAGATCAACAGTAAAGAAGCCAGAGAACAATAACAAAACGGGGGGTACCTTAGTTTGGGTTGTTGAATTACCCAAAATTGTCCATCGTGATGGCTTATGGGTTCCCGCGCCTTCGAAGAACTTCACACGTTTAACAAAACTGCTATGGCGTGAAACGTGCTGATTAATTCCTAGAGATATACCATTACATCTCTTAGGTCGGGTCTTCCAACATTTGACGCTATGTTGAGTCCCTAAACACACGGAATGGTTTCGTTTAACACAGAGTCAAGACACGACCGATTTTATTGCCCTAACTACTCGACGAATGCGTACACGCTTTTGAAATGCCATCGAACCCTATCAAACGTCCGGAAATTACGTTTCTCTGTCACACTTACTGGAACACGGAACACGGACGTGAAGGAAACGCGTCTATCGTGTTTTTTATCCGATTACAAAACCAACCAATTTATTTACTTTTCTCTCTAAATAAATTTCTATTTATTTTTTTTATTTATTTTTTCCGTTGTCCTGTTAACAACACCGTTTCTGAGAAACAAATCCTTGGCGGCAACTTAAAGAAAAAAGATTTTGTCCTTTATTAACGGAACGCCACCAAAATCTGACATCGTTTTAAGTTGCAAAAATGTGCCAAAGAAGCTCATGAAGACTGTTTACAAGTGGTATGAGCGATTTAAAAGCGGAAATGAGTCGGTTGAAAACGAGCAACAGCCGGGACGTCCTTCGACCTTAAAAACAGAAAATAAACGTGCAAACAGTGGCAAAATCGATTCGTTCAAACAGAACTGCACATCTTGTACAGGTCGGTGCAAAACATTTTGACAGATTATTTGCCAATGATACGAGTAAGTGCGAAATTTGTTCCCAGACTTTTATCAAACGAACAAAAGAAAATCATGTGTTAGTATGCAGGGAATTGAAGGATGGTCGTGCAGCAGCTCCGGATTTCATGGCCACTATTATAACTCGAGATGAAAGTTGGGGTATATGAATATCTCTGAAACGAAAATTCAGTGTTCCCAATGGAAAACGAATGGTTCCCTCGCCATAGGGAGGGTGTGAAGGTCATGTCCATTATAGTGCATAGTGCGATCAGAGTTCGTTCCAAGTGGAACAATTATAAACTGCGAATTGTACAAGAGCGTACTGTAGCGTTTGCGAAATGATGTACAGAGAAAGAGATCAGCAAAATTGGTCAATGTCTTCCTTCTTTTTTACAACAACGTGTCGTGGCACAGCTCGCTTTTGATTCGCCAGTTTTTGGGCACATCCGCCTTAATCTGCTTAATCTGGCTCTTCCTAAAAATAAAAACCATGTTAAAAGGAAAACGTTTTGACGCTATTCCCGACATTGAGAACGCCACGACGAAACAGCCGAAGACCCTTCCAAAGGAAACCTTCTAGAAATGCTTTCAATCATGGAACCAATATTGTAATAAGTGCATCGCCAGCCAAGTAGAGTACGTTGAAGGAGATTAATTCAAATTTGATGTAAACCTATTACTTCGTTCATAATAAATTGATTCGCCGTATTTGTTGACCACATCTCGTATATGCAGAAGTAATTAGACATATCAAAAAGGTAAAATTCCAAATTTGTCATTTTAAGGTTTTTTACAGAGAGAAAATAGTAGATATTTCTACTAAATTTGTAGAATTAAAACAATATCATGAATTGTATTCTTAAATTCCAATTTAAATAAATATTCGTCATTTCATACTAATTTGAAAGTAAATTATGCGTGCAATTATCTATTGTGATATTACCATTAATGTTTAAGTTTAGGTTTAAGCAAACTCGAAATATATTTTAGAACAGATCTCCGTTTTAATAACAAATATTAATATACTAAAATGTACTACATGGATTTCAATTGTGAGAGATTACGTTTATACTTATTTTTAAAAAGTATAACATTGCCTTATTGCCATGTGTAAACAAATTAACATGAATGCATTAATTTCATTAAATTTTCTTTATTCGGTTAAAATTGTTCTTGTTTTAATGCAGGTACTTTAAAATCTGAAAAATTTTACCTACTTTTCTTTTAAGCAACAATTTAAAAATTGAAATTTCAAACAAGTCAATACAGTTTTAATCTGCATCAATCCCAAAATATTTTTAAATAATAATGTATTTATCGGTGAATATTATTGAATAGAAAACATTGAATATGATTTTTAATAAGATGCATGTTTTCGTTACATAATAACATATTAAAATGCATTATGCTATTTCTATAGTAGTGCGGCCAACACATTAAAGGTATGACGTCAGGGTTACCGCACCCTAATACTGCCGCCCCTAAACCGCACCCAACATACAGAAAGTTCATAGAGCTGTAACACGCAGACCCAACGAGTTCCTTCCTCATAATCTAAATTACCATTTTATATATTAACACTTTTAAGAATGCACTGAACACCTTTATAGCTAAAACACAAAATTTCAAAATATTAGGATAAAATAAAAAGGAACGTGATTTAGTTTCGGAACAAAACAAATTTGAAAAACTAAACTAACTTTTCGAACGAATAATTCTCTAATTTGGCTAGTAAAAGTTGATGAATTTAGTAAAACCGTAAAACATTTATTAAGTGCTGTTAGTAGCAATTGGAGAAAATACTCCGCGTTATACAATGCGTTCCTACCTACACTTGAATTCGCATTTGCTTCATAGTTCTTATATTAAACCTTAAAAAGACATTAAAATATTGATTATTAAACTAGGCTAACTCAAATAATTTCGTTTATTTATGTACTTACAAGGATATGTACAATTTAATATATTAGGCATGTTATTTATCCGGTGCCATCATTATTATTCTTAAAATAAAATTACTACTTTACGTAATGCGATTAGGAATTTACTTACAATGAAACTTACATAGAACATTAGATACAAGGACAAATGATTCGTATATTTCAAAAGAGCATACATAAAAATAAGATAAATGCGGTTAATAACTGCCACTAATGTAAGCAAACAAATATATCTTGAGGAATACTAAGAGGAAAACAAAATTTCAGAAAGCGCGTAAGCACTTTCTTATTTTTAGAAGATAATGCATAATCGTCTTTCTGAAAGCGTAATTATTTTATTTGCCTATCATTTCCTTCTGGTAATGATAACTAAAAAATATTGTTGTCCATCTCTACGAATCATTTATGGGTAATACCAAAATGTACGCATTGGGTGTGCGTTATTTTAAATGCTACTTGGTTAATTAAAGATCAAACAAATGTAACAAAATTTAAAATTGAAAGTAGTAGGAAAATATTCTATTGTATTTTAGGTATATTCCACTCAATTCTAATTTGTAATTTGTAAAAAGTCCTCTTTTAAAGAACGTTGTATACACATACATATGTATATTTGGGCAGGATAAAAAGTAGTGCGAACTCATACTCATAGGTGAAGCTAATCAAACTATTTCGTTTGCCTTGACTTTAGCAATATTTGCCAAAGGATAAAATGGCGTTAAAACGCTGAGTCAGTGTATAATCTTCCAGGTTGAAGGCAGCTAGTGAAGAATTGAGGTATGAAAATATTACTTATAAGGGTGGTAACTAGGGCTTAACCATAAACAAATCAGGGATGGGACTAATCAGGAGCGCCACTGAATTTGGAATTAAAACGAAGATGCTATCAATATGCATAGGTACATATCACTAACAAAAGAAACAGCTCTTAAAAAGTTAATTAACACAATTTCATTCACATACTGTTAAATAATATACAACATAAATTCTAAATTTTAACTTGATAAAAATTTTGGATTGGCCAATCGATAAAATAATGAATCGTGCTAGGTACAAAGTTTAGATAAATCAACAGTACTAATTAGCTTATTCTAGGAATGAATAAAATACTTAAATAAAGTATATATAAAGTAAAAGTACAAAGAGAAGAGAAGGCATGAAAATCTACCAGGTAAGACTTATCTGAAAATCTCTTTCAATAAGTCGTCCAAACAGAGAAATTAGATACGGTATGTTTTGCCAAAAAATATAATTCAAGACGGATCTTACCCAACAAAATGCATTAAAAACAAAGCCAGAGCTGGCAATTATCGAAGTAATTAGTGAGCTCCTTTTTTTTGAAGTGGACCATAGAGAATATTCACACAGATCATATAAGAAGAAACCGTATCATTCAACAATAAATTGTTTACTAATCAACAATGATATATACTTAGTTCAGAACTCAATAAGAAGCAAACATCGGTTTCAAGTAATAAACGGTAACATGGTCTTCTCTATAACTAGTGAATTTATAATTAGCAAGTGCCTATACAGTTTTATTAACAGTACTTTTGATTAAATAAATAAACAAAAATGTTAATTTAAAAAAATATCGTTAGGGAACCCAAGCCTATATAGTCTTAACGTAATATGAGCTCCATTGCCTCCCTCTTTGATTTCCAAATCAAGTAATTTTGACAAAATTACACAGTGACTGAAGATCAAATTCTTATTATGCCTTAACGAAATATGATCTTAAATGAATTCCTGCGTTGGGATCAAGAAATTTGCATTTACACTCCCTTATGCTTCAAGAAAAATGTTTATTGTTTTTAATCACTTATCTGTGTCGGCGGTGTTTTTTACGCATTAACTAAATAAATTAATTAACGCGGCGTAATCCACATAAGAAGATATTATAGTTTAATTAAATAATAAAATCGAAAATATTTTCTTAAATATTTGCATTGTAATTAAAACCAAGCAAGGCGCCAGTTAGAAATACATTTCTAAAAGAATCCAGAGGGACATCAATAAAGTTTAGAGCCTCTATAAAACTTGCAAATATTGCTAGAAGCCGTGGGAATTTTAACGATTTCTGAAATAAAAAGAAACAGACGAAAGGTTCAAAATACTAAGATAGGATTGGTCACAACGAATTCGCAAAAAGTTCGTTGCCGTGGAAACACAAAGTTATCTAGGATCAAGCAGCACCAAAATCGATATCTTTGGGTTCCAGCTTTAAAACTACATAGGTATAGTGTCAAGTATGACCTGTGCCAAGGTATACGAAGATGGCGAGCTGATAAACAGCACTTGATGTCCTAATTAAAAATACAAGTCCAGCGAACATATCATTTTTCAAAATTAACACAAGGCAATAAAGAACAAAACCCTAGATAATAGATAATTTGGGTAGCTACGATCCACCGAGTTAATCTACATACCAGCATTTTCTTAAAAGACCTTTTAAATTATAAATTTTATATTGTTTTTTTATTTTGCAAATATCACGCCTAGAAATCAATTAACAAAGGTTAACGGCCTGAAATTAGACACATTTATTAATTTCGTTTTAAATTTCATTTTTTTTAAGAAAGAATTTGTTTATTGTAAATATTGTATTTGTGTTTGAAATAATAAACATTTTTTTAAGCTTTGAACTGGTTTTGACATACGCAAAAATACAAAAATACTCGAAGTACAGTCAGGGTAATCCTACTTAATCTATTTTGAAAGGAACGTGAACCTTTTCGATAATTTACAGGTGGAAACAGCATCTAAAACTAAAATTTTAGAAACAGTTATAAAAATATTGTTTGCTGCATTGTTTAAAATTAGTGCACGTTGACCAATTAAATATTAATAACAAATCTAATTAAGCAACGCAGTAAACAGCGGACAGAATCAGTATTTTATTTTATTTGACGAAATAGGTCCATTCAAAAAATCTAAAAGCTGCACCCGCATGTGCTATATAAATCATCTTCCCCGGAAATTCGAGTTGCATAAGAAAGATTATTCTGAATTCTACTACTGAGGAAAAGAACCCATCTGTAAAAGAGAGGAAACCACTGAAAAATAAATGAAACAAAAATGATCAAACGTACCTATACTGATTTTTTTACGAGTAAATCCAAATAAAAATCGATGAGCTCCCTTCACCTTTGAAATAGTGTACAAATAAATTCTTGTCTTATAATCTCCACAATAAAATAATATAAGACACTAATTAATCCATATAAATAAAAATGAAGTACAATTGAGCACAACGCCATGCTTAGATCAGCATAACAACGGCCACCCAGAAATGATTTCTATCTTAGCCCCAAAATCGTCGCGACAACGATCAAATAACAAGGATGCGCCTAATCCCTTCAAGATTGAAAATAAAACAACGCTTACGAAATATCCACTATAATAGTGGACCTTTCACAGGATTGTGTTATTTTTAATGTAATAAAAATATATCACGAAGTGCCGAGCACCGTATCAACTGAAATCTAGAGACCTTTATACGCAGAGTGAAGACATACATCTCAAGTGGCCATGTTTGTTCCAAGTTAACATTTTTGTATACGGAAGAAGCCTAACAAATTTGTTTTCAAATGATTTAAATCTTTATTAGAGCCCTAACAAGGACAAAATCATGATCCGAGTGAGTGACTGCGCGCACCATTTGAAAATGAAAAACTTTTCTATTCGCTTACCTACAATTTTATGTAAGATTGTGCGATTTTGGTGGTGACTAGCCGTGCACTTTTTTGTTCACTTGCCTAAATGTTTATGTAAGATTGTGCGATTTTGGTGGTGACTAGCCGTGCACATTTCCATATATTTGTTTAAATTTAAATTGCAATTATATGACTTTTCACTCATGCAGTGGTTCTATTCATTTAGAATTTAGACTTCCCACTTTATAGAATATCGCTTTATCTTTAACTTGAGATAATCTAGTATTTAAATAAGTTAAAAGTGACACCGAGGCAAATTTAAATTGAGCATAATTTGTTACCTTTTTTCCGGATAGCCAATCCAGTTTTAACGTAGATGGAAAAACTTTTATTGTTATAATTTTACGTAAATGAGTGTGTATTAATTCGCTCTTATAAAATATTTAGTTCGCTCAATTTTGCACATTCTAGTTAAATAGATCAGATCTTGTAGGGTAAGTGTTAAAAATATATTGCGTAACTAGTTCGCGGTTAGCAGAGTTACTTTGCTTACAACTTTGCACAAAATTTCAGCCTGCTCTCGTATATATAGTATTTAAACCAGTCCAGCCTTTTTCAATTTTTATCCAAAGATTAATTTTTTTAGAAGTACACGCACTAGAAGCTGTTAACACTACCTATTGAAGATGAAGAGCTGCTCCCGACAAGATATCCCACAGTCAGGTACGTAACTACATCTTGGCCGCGGTGAACCAGGATTACCTAAAATTCCGTAGCCCACTGTTGTGCCGACGCGGACGCTGTCAAATGAAATTTAAAAGTAATAAACAAAAAAAAATTAAATATTTAGAGTGAAATGTAAGGTTTTTCCATTTGATCATTAAATCTATGGCGCATCATCAAAAGTTTTGCCTGGTCCATGGTCACAGCTGCCTACAAATTGTTTAATTAGGAAGGAATACAATGGAATTACATCATTTAATTTAATGTAAAGGACACTTTCAGTAAAGAGCGCATTGACACACATTGCAGTTAATTATGGATGCTTGAAAACTTTTCAGTCTCTAAATATTAGCAATTATTCTTCTTATGTACTTCTGCAAATAACGGTAAACACTAGAAAAACAACATGCCATGGTGCTACGTATGTATATATCTTATCTTTTGGTACTCGTTCTTAATTAATTTTATTTTTAAGCATCTCAGAATATGCTAAAAATTTCTGTGTTCTTCATTCTGTCTAAATTTATTTCACATTTAGATTGATTTGATTCAATGTATGCATAAAAGTAAAGTAACGATATTATTTTATCGCAGAATTAGTAGAAAATTCTCGAAATTCCACGAAATCTACATAAATAGCTGGCCAAGACATAAAAACAATCACGTAGTAGATTTAAGCATAAGAAACACTTCAACGAATATACAATACAAATTTTCAAGTGTAAGAAAAATCTAGTTCGAATCGCTCTCTTACTGCGTAGTAAGATGGCATTACTACATCGGGTACATATTGAAACGAGTGACATTTTCATTCAAATCAATCTTTAAATATGATATAATAATATTTAAGTGCGTTACAAGCATTTTTGGCATTTTTATATGATTTATATCTAACATAACGTATATAAACTACTGAATTACATCTAAAAATTAAGAGGCAGAATCGCAATTCAATAGAATTATTACCACCGATCTCTTGTAACCTATGTATTTTCGCGGTAATAGGACTTACCAGTGGCGTGCGACATTTTTAGGTTATATACGTTTATTGCTGAGCATCAGTGCAAAAGTGAAATAGATAACATATTAAGTAGCATAAATACTTTATTTACTATAAGAACGCAGCTGATGTCAATACGGTGGGTTCGTTGTTATGCTTGATGCGCTGTACTTTAATTTAAGAAAGTCTCGAAATATTTACTAGATTATTTACGCAATTTGTATTGCCTGCAAGATATCTTTCACATCACTTACAACTAAGCTGTACATAACAACAGCGCTTTGGAAGTTAGACGTAACCCATCATGTTTTTCAAGACGTTGAAGTTTTGAAACTGTAATTGTTTTAAAGCTTTTAATGTAATTGTAATCTTCAATTTTATTTTTGGGTTATATATAAAATTAGGATTGCAAATAAAGTCGAAGTACTTTAATTAAATTTAAAATTCTAAACAAGCAAAACTTTAGTTTTGTATTTTGCTCCTTATTCTTTGAAAAGCTACTTTGATGTAGTAAGAGTACAAATACATTTTACAGAAAAATTGTGTACATATTTGTACTATATGATTATTATTAAAGAATGTTGCAGAATTCAATTTGTACTTGTTATTAAATGAAGCGCCTTTTGGGTTTAAATCAGAATAAGAGAAATCATTGGTATTCATAAAAAAAGTGTCCACTGTCAATAGCGACCTATTAACTCAACATAGATACAAAATAAAATTAAAATTTTATACAAAAAGGTCGTCAATTAAGCAAGATAATCAATCTTCAATGCAATTTTTAAGGTTAATTGGTAATATATATCCGTAAGCAACACTTAAATTTTTTTTCGGGCACAGTCCTATTGCCTAAATTCATATTGGTTCACAGCAAAATATGCAAATACACGTTCGCATAAATATATCTGACTATGCAAAAAAGCGTAGAGATGCCAAGTGGCACTTGTACCATAATTTGAGAGCCAAATGGTTTAAAGATCTTCAGATAAAGTATATCATTCAAACTCGAATAAGAGAAATACAAGTAATAGGAAAGAAAATTGTTAGACAAACAATACGAAAAATCAATACCGTGCAATACATTGAAATTCTGAAAAAGGTTGCCGAATTTCTTTGAAATCGAGAACATTTATATCGGTTTCAGTTCTAAGAAAAAAGAAGCAAGGTTCGGTTAATTTACAATGAGCTACCGTACGACTCAGAGTTAAATAGAAGATAAGGTGAACACAAAAAAGCTATCAACACATACTTTGAGATTTTTAGCCAAATCTTGACTAAGAATGATCTTCATATGGGTTTTAGAAGGATTTTGCGACTAAACAATGATCTTTGAAGGCTGTTACCAATAAAGGTAAAAATAACGTATTTACAGTATCACAAGTGATGTCTGCAATAGTTTGCTAACGCAGGGTGTAAGGTTTATCTCCATGCTACATATTTAAAAGTAAAAATAGAAAGTACGGCATTGAAATTGACTAAAATTAGGAAATTTTTAGAGCGAAATTTCAAACTTTAGTCAAAATACTGGCTTCTAAATCTTCTATTAGCTGAAGTATGTATTAATTTGTAATGCAATAATAAGTTTTACCGACAAATTTTGTGACACTGACATAATTAATTCGTTCGGAACAATGCAACATTGACTAATTTTGATGATATTTCAGTATGTTATAGGCAACTTAAATATAAGAGTCGTCTATTTCTTTTATCTGTTCTTAAACAGTTTCATGGGGTAAAAACAGCTCTCAAAGATTAACCTGCATGCGATCATTTTGGTACTTCACCTTGAAGCAGTAGGTTGATTTGTATGGAACAAACGTTAATAATTGCTTTCATGCTCAACAAAAGCTTTTTTCAACACTTTCAACTTATTTGAAGGGTATTTTGTTTGTTTTTGTGGCTGAAGGTTTGGGATACAGAATTTCCCTTGGCCATCTTGGACTAGAAGTGTTATTTAATCATTTCGTCATTAGAATTTTTGGCAAATCTAGAAGAGTTCCACCGCCAGTAGGGATTTTTAACGTGCCAAACATCACATTAACACGGGATCTGTGATTTTACTTTCTTATACGAGAAAAAAGCATGTTTTTTAAATTTTTCTCCAACAGGTCTCAAAGGTAGTTCATAAGAGAATGCGTCCTGAATTTAAAAGTGACTTCTAATTCTGTAATTGTTTGTGGTAATCGTGCAGGTGAGCCAATATAACCTTATGTTGTGCACGAGGACGACTACCCACGGTCCACTTAAGAAATTGTCGCTACAATCGTTCCAAAACTACATGATTAGATACGGTGACATTTGCTGATTTGCGGCGATTAAAAAACAAATAAAAGCATTCATAGGCGATAATTTGTTATCCGATGATATACTGCCTCTGTTATTAAAGTCTGTGAAAAATTTAACATACGCCCGCGCACGGAGATAGAGCAGATAGTAAAAGATTTCAAATTGTAAGAGGTCAGTTTGCAAATTTGCTTAGACAACTGTTTAAAAAGTTTTAGGAAATGTACAATCTGTTCTGTAATAAAAGTGAAGTTTTTGAACGTCTCCCAAAAAAAGAAAGTTTCATGGATGCCTTAGTAGAAAATTGCTCACAATTATCTTCAAACACCGGCTCTAACAAATGAAGAAAATCAAATGTTTTGCTTGGAAGGAGTATAAGTGAGGAAAAGATAACACCAACTGAGAGTGAAAAAAAATTAGTTAAAAAGAAACTAAGTTGTCGAAAAAAATGCATTTGGTTGGGCCTGATTCGGTTCTGATTGGACCTATCAGATGTACACGACGTAGAACCAGATGTGCATTTACAATGGACTTTTAAGTCATGCAATGTTCAAATTCCTGTAAACACACAATATCTAGGGAGCCTTATAATTCATCAATAATAAACGAAGATGGGTGAATTAAAATGAGAGGACTACATCTTTGCTTTCTTTTTACCACTATGGTTCGAGTTCAGTTTTAAATGCAAAATGAATAACTTATTTAAGCCGCGAATGGTATAAATCAAGGCATGGATAAGGTATGACTATTAAATAGCTTGATTGTTCTTACAAAAATTAATAACAAGCTGAATCATTACGGGAGGGAAAGGTACGTAACATCAATTTGACATTTAAATCCTTCAGGCATTAGTTTATTACTAAGTAACACTCTTAGGGTGAAATTCAAAAACCATACTAAAGCAACCATCAAGTTTGAGAAACCTTAACCCTCAACTTTACAATTTTTGAACTACTGCACTAGCCAATCTTAGAAGATTAGTGAGTGAAAGATGAGGGCCCTATTACTACTCCTGAGAGTCCCCTGATTTTTCCCTCATCAATCCCTAAAGTTTGGCTGCCACAGTAATTTAAAAATTTCAAAGGTGAAGGTTAAGGTTTCTTAAATTAGACGGTTACTTTATTGTGGCTTTTGAATTCCACTGTTAGTACGACACTTACGGTAATCTTATGCTGCAGAATTATATTTACCTAACCACGTACTTGATCCTGCTGATCCAACACTCAGCGTAAATGAACCTTACAATACCACTTTAGTCGCCTCGAATAAGGAAGTAAAATCGTAGGCCCTATATCAGCATGATGTTTGGCTTGTTAAAAATCCCTAGTAAGGGATTGGAACGCTTTCAGTTTCGGCTAAATTCTAGTTGACTAATACTTTACGCCTAGAAAGTATATATATATATATATATGATACATATGATTCATATGGTGAATGAGAAAAGGTTTACCTTCTGAGTTAAAGTTCTATAATTATTTAAATTTTTTATATCCAATGGTAATTTATTGAAGAATTTGGTACAATTATAGTACGGACTTCTTTCGTAATAAATCGTCGTATGCTTAGGGATTTGTAGATTTATGTTATTTCTTGTATTATAGGCATGATTGAAGGAATGTTTTTCAAAGCATTTTTTGTTCAAAAATATATACAGCATAAAAGGTGAGTAGGTTATTTGCTCTAAATACATTCCTACAACTTTGCTTATACGATAGCTGAAAAATAATCCTAACAGCTTGGTTTTGTAGTATAAATATATTTTTCGAATTGGGAGAAGCTCCTCAAATTATGATGCCATATCTTAGATGTGACAAAACGATACCACAATACCGATGTGTTTAGATTTCTTTCTAGACATTTCAAGGCAAAATATTCGTTGTTCAATTTTTTTCTTAATGTTTTAATATGCAGGGATCAACTTAGATGCTCATCGATCGTAAGAAGTAAAAATTTTGTGCACGCAGAAGTCTTAGAATTGAAGTTGTTAAAATTTATATTATTTGGTACTACTGCGTTTGAACTTATTGTTCTAAATATAATCGCTAAAGTTTTGTTCTCATGTTTCTGTAATTGGTTTTCACCTAACCAAGTTATTAAATTATTTATTGTTTGACTATACCATTGTACAATCTCCTCAATCGAAGATTCACTTAATAACATATTTGTAACATCCGCATAATTTATTAACTTATAATGACGATTGCAATTTATGGAAGTTAAGATATCATTTAAGAAGATTATGAAAAACAGAGAACCCAAAACGCTTCCCTATGGTATTCCATCAGTTACATTCAAATGAGAAGAATAAAACTTTTTATATTGATATTCCAGAGCTATCTGCTGCCTTCTATTTGTTAAATATATGGTAATTAATTTACTAGTATGTCCTAATACTCTATAAGATTTCATTTTTTTTAAAAGCAGCTGATGATTTATACAATCATAGGCCTTTGATAATTCGACAAAAATTCCGCATGTTACGTTGTGGTATTTCTAGTTTTGTAGCAATTTTCTCCATATAATCTGAGATTAGATGACGAAAACCCTGCATACAAAATACAAATCATTTAAAATATCACGTGAATAAATATGATGACTAATTATTTTGATTAATTGTTGATTACAAGATGTACACAAAATTGAAGCACATCTCCACCTCTTTATTAAATTAACGCATAATTGCTAGATTTAATGCTTGGTACTTTATTCAATTTTCTTGTTATGAAAATCTTTCACATAGCAAAAGAAAGCATCGACAATGTAATTAAATCTAATAAAATTCTATAGGAGGTGTTTATAAATGGAGGTCTAATTCGTCTCTTTCACTGTAATTTAATAACAATAACTTTTAGAGATACTAAAGAATAGTTTATATTCACAGCATTTTGAGCAATTGTTGTAACAATTACAATTTTCTTTTAATACATGTACATATTTTAATTTCTTAGAGTTTATTGTTTTAAATATAAAAAGTAAAAACAAGTCAATAAAATGGTTTTACTATTTCACTATTATCTTATATACACAGAGAGTAGTAATATAAATTGAACTTTTTCTAAAATTAAAGATGAATATACACAAACATAGAGTTTATTGATTAGAATTAGTTAAGTGCGCTCCGATTTTCTTTTAGCTTTCAGTGCTATTGAAATATTTCTACAGTAAAACTTGGGAAACTAAACAGCAAAATCAGACTTTGCCCGGGGCGAATCCAGACTTCAAAACGAATCTCCTTATTATTAAGGTTGCGGGCCTACTGCAAAATGAAAATTTTTGTTTGAATATTGTAGAAAAACTTTGTTATATGTACGAAAGGTATATAAGCTGAAAAACATTTTAATGAAAGTTTTGCTTTAGGCATGAACCGTTGACAGTCTAAAAGTTATTCTATGAGAAAGCTAGTTTATTTAAGAAACATACATCGTAGAATGCAGAATTAATTTTAGATTATTGCATTGGTTTAAAAAACAGCAAATATTTAAAAATCGATCACATTGAATATTTCAAAAAAGTTTGATTTAAAATCCAGAGCCCGTCTTTCATTAACGTATATTCAAATTAAAGTTACTGCTATACCATTAATGAATAAAAACTGCAAGTTCGATGGCCTAAAAGAAATAAGGTACTTTAAGAACCGTCTTTGTTTTCCACAGCCCTATTTGACGAGAGCACTGTTTATTCCACAAAGACACATTATTCATGAAAAGCAAATTGAACAAGAGCACAGACAAACCCTAAATTTCTATTAAATACCGCATAAACTACACTATTGTTTACTATTTAAACATTTTGATTCAGTCTATGTAAAGCCTTGTAACTCCAAACTGTAAACAACTACAAACGCGTAAACCTGAGAAACATTTTATTGAAAATCTAAAAAGGGGATGCGACAAAAAAGCCACACTTTATTCCTTAAGGGAGCAGGAAATGAAATTTTCAAATAATTTATCCGTTTCAAAGTTACAGTTACAATATCAACAAACCTTTTTGGAAATTAATCCACTAGTATCTCATGATGCCATGTTAACTTTGAAAGTAAACATCCTTAACGACTTACAAGTGGGATATTTGGGATATAGGACTAATTTACTTTAAAGTAGATTTTATGGGACCACTTTACATATGCTTGGCTAGCCTATTACACTAAAATCAATTACTAAAGGATACAATTCGGAAGACACGCAACAAAAGCGAGATTATTTCTTTTTTCGAAAAATCCTTAAACCTCTCTATTTTCATTATTTTATATTATATATTACACAGGGTAGAAAGAAAATAGTATATGTAACAGGCAATAGAAGGCATCAGTACAAACAAAAAAGTCTTACACAACAATAGTTCAAAACCTGACGATTTTGCTAAAAATTAGTAAAAATCAAAACATCACCGCAGCAAAATTCAACAACTAATGAATATTTTCATCTGGAAGTTGTCCAGGAAACTTAATACATTTTTTCGATAAAATTGGTGGCTTATATAAAATTGTAAATATACTACACAAGAAACGTGACAACGTTGTAAGGTCGGGAAACTTGTCATTCATAAACCGCTGAAAAATACTGTTATAGGAATACGCAAATAAATACAATGTTATTAGCTTACGACTTAACCGATGATTGTAAATAGTTACTAGTACATTGAAAAAGAATATTGTGTTTTTCAATAATTATGTTAATATTTCGAATTTTATCATTAGTGTTTATTTACCACCGTTAATTGTATCGGCACTTTTATATTTTCTACAAATTTTCACAGTTTTAATGTGATTAACTTTATTTGCAAAATTGCCTTCTTTACGTAAGGCAGTTTATCTGAACATCTTTATACTTTCACAACGTACCCTCATCTGCTCCTTTGTTCCTTGAAATGCTTTATTCAAATTAACGTTCCAATAATTCCTCACATCTTCGCGTATAATTTAAATCTCGAACTTCTCATTTTTACATTTTTAACTAACAATTATTTTTATAAAATTTACAAATTTAACTTATTTCTACATGTTGCCTATTATTTAAAATCTCATCTTAGTTTCATATTTCAATCGTGTATTTTGTTCTTTTGAACATTTAAAACTCTATATTTTCCTTGTTTTTTTTATTTATTTAACCTAATTTTTATCAATTTGTTGAACAATATTTTATTTAGTAAGAAGTGCCAATTTTTCAATTTCCAATTAAATTTAGCCTCTAGTTAATTACCTTGCCTCGTATTGTGACATCCAATTACTTTACAAAATGTAAACTTGTACAAGAAGAAATCTTCGATTTAGGACAGCGATTTTTGCAGGTTAAACACTCAATAACCTTTATAATTTATGACTCTTACGGGTAAGCTCCTTCAATAAACCTCCAGTTGCAAGGGATTATTTACGTCAAAATAATTTGAATGAAAGGTTGCCAAAGTGCAATAATTTTAATATCTCGCTAACTATTGGAGATAAAGTTATACCATCTTTTCTGTTCTATTTTCGGTCTACTACTACCTGTTACAAGAAAGTACAGCTCGGCCGTCTTAATCTGAGAAAAAATTGTACACTGCGCATAAGGCGCTTAGAATGGGCACGGCTTTGTATGCTCCGAAATAAAAATTCAATGAAATTATAATCTGCAAAAGGTTAACGAGCTGCGGTGTTTGAATTTAAAAAAAAATTCAAAATAATTAAATATTAGCAAATTCCAAATAAAGTAAAAATGATACAAAATAAATATTACGCTAATGAGGTATTTATGGATATTATTACAGAACCTCTAATTATTCGAGTAGGAAATAATAGTGATTCTACTGACAGTGATATAGATTTTAACCCTTTAAAGCCTAAATTAATCTTTTGGCAAAAAAAATATAAATTTGCATTAAATTTAGTTCATTAAACAATTTATTTGAAATGTAACGAAAATGTCAGGATCGTCTTTATAGGGTTCCAATAATACCTTTTAAACCGCCGCGTCTACGGCGTACCCATTTTATAGTTTTATTTTACGGTTGTGCTATACATAGCTACGCTTTTGAACAGTTTAGTTATTCCACGGATTGCTAATTATTTATAAAAAGTGAATATGTTTATAATATTTTACTATTTGTAATTCAATATTGTACAAGGAATGTAACATACGACACTGTAAAAGAATTCGTATTAAAGCAGGTAATGCAAAAACTAATACACGCTTTCTGATTTGAATGTATTTTGAAGTATAAAGCATGCAAATGGTCACGATTTGCGACGTATAAAACCGAGACCATATACTCCTTCTTTCTCATAACGACTGAGACGAAGACTATTTCCTTTACACCCTGTTTACGCTATAACGTTACTTTTTTGCGTTGACTCAGATATCGTTGTCTTTTGTAAGCATATTTTTAAAGTTTGCTCTACATGAAATTAAAAATGTTTTCGAAAAAAATCAGTTGTTAATAAAGCAAGTTTTGTTGCGTTTTCAATGATATAATGAAGTGAACTTTGTTGAATTTTTCTAATTTCCTGTTGGGTGTGATTTTTTAAATCTGCCAGTTATCATAGTAGGTTATAATGCATTTATACAGTGAATGAGTGGAGGTAGTGGTTGTTATCACTGTCAGTGCGGTCCTAGTTTTTGCCATAACTTCGTGGTGCTCTGTGCTATTTGATTAGGAGTTGGAGTGTCTACTCATGGCATAAACCAAAACCACTACTTGGACCTGACCCGTTTATTATAAAATTATCCTAGTTACGCAACAAACCAATTGACTTAAAACAAGTGAAAAGAATTGCCAGAAATCAGCATTTGCTTCTCGTATACTGCTTTGCCGAAAACATACTAAGGTCACTAACATTTCCATCATAAAATTCACATTTTATTTTGGTAAAATTGTTTTTGAATGAACATCTGCATAATGTTAACGTTTCGGCTTGACTAGTTGGAAAAACAACACGCTCTTTTTGAGGAAGATATTAGAGACATGTTTTGAGTTTCTCTAGCGATCTTAACTCTAACACCTTCAATACGTTGCCAAAATAAAAACACTAGTATCAACACGCTTTGTATATTCCGTCGCGGATATACTGATTGGTGGGTTTCTACAAAAGACGACAATCGAAGGATTTACAGACTGTCACGTACAATACCTGGTCTAAAACACTTGAAATCAAAATTTTGTTCTACTAAACCGCAAAACTTCAGTAAGAATAAATAATCGGCAAGATGGTATTTATGTCTTACGAAATATTTACAAAAATCAACAAATCGTTAACATGGTATTACGAATTAGATGCATCCCTTCATTCTGGAAAACTGCAGACCATACCATAGTTACATTTATGAAGTAATGTAGCTGGTTGAATATATCACTGGAGGCCTTCGCGCTTAGCAGTTTTTCTGGAAGTTGCTAAGGCATTCAATAAGGACTGGTACCATGGTTTTCTGTATAAGACATTGGACGAAAAATTTCCTCGGAAGCTGATCCAGTTGATTAGTCCTATCTAAGCAATAAAGCGTTCCAAATCAAGCTAGTGAGGCATCGTTCGCTACCAAGGAATGTAGAGAGGGGTATGCCGCAGGATTTTCTTCTCTCGTCTATACCATATAATATTTCCAGGCGCCCCAATACGAGTTTGTTATCTGGATACCCTCGCCATTTTGCTTAAAAATAAGCTACTATTTTTAAGCAAAATGCAAAGCAATATGCTTCTTTACAGTTTAGTCGTAACTCAGCCATTGCGGAGCTTAAGGTCTATGAGGAAGACGCTGGAAACCCTACAGGTGACAAAGTTTAAAAATATCATGGTGCATCGTCTGTCGAGGTTCATTGTTCATGATGTACACGATTCACATTAAACTTATAGAAGTAATGTTATTAGCAGATCTACAAAGTATTCGCGAAATAAGGTGTATTAGGATAACAGCAGATACATTTTTACATATACAACCAAAAACTATAGCACATTTTTTCTAAAATTCATGGTTTTCGAACTACTTGCAATTTCAAGACCGCTTGTTTTTTGTTTCTGACAAGAAATTTCACAGCGCCATGATGTTCTCGGCCGATCATTAATATTTGCAAATATATTAAGACGATAATTATTGTTTAAAATTTCTTGTGATTATGTAAATACGCTGGTTGCACTTTTTTTTATAATAAAATTAAGTTTTTTACTTAATATCATTCTCGGTGTATTTGCATTATAAAAAAGAAAATATTTTTTAAATAACTTGAACTTTAAAAATGTTCTACATTATTTTAAGTCGTTTTAATAATATACACAAAATGTGTAAACAGCCTTTGTGTTAATTTAATAAAATTTTAAATCCCCATCTTTTTAAATTAAGTCGTTTTTTGATAAATATCTTCATAATATTAAAATTTGCAATCAATGCGTTGTGTATAATTTAAGTTTTGTAAAAATAGTTCAAAATAAAAAGTAAATAAATTTCATGCAAATTTGTCGTAATTATACACTTGTGTATGCATACCAATTAATGTTATACATACCCACTAGAATTAAAATTTATGTCATTTTATGCTGCATCCACACTATGCAGAATGGTAAATGTGTGAGTGAACGAAAGCAAATAAAAGCAACAAATAGCAATATCATTTGATGTAGATAAGCAATAACAACTAACGACGTTGCTAGCAAAAGATAATCTTCATAATCAGGCATATTGACATAGGCAGTGGCTAATTTGATAAATGCCGATTGGTTTTGTCGCAGGAAGAAATTACTGGTCGACGTTCGGCTATACCGCTCAGCAAAGTCGATCGACAAGAGCACGCGGCATAATGTGGATGCAGTATTAGATACCTAACAAATAACTTTTTCAATAATTAATTCTTAAAGAATTTAGAATTAGTAAGCAATGAACTTATAGAAAAACGGCAAATTTAGGCGATTTTACGAGAAAAACTTTTAAGTTTTTTTCGAACTAGATTAAAATTTTTTACAGATTTATGATCACTTATTTCCTGGACACTATGTATATAAATATGCATATAGTATTTCAATGAAGGGATTGAAACATGCACAATGATTTAGCAATTTTTCAAAATTATAATATATAATTTTAACATAAGACATAAAGGGAACGTTTGATCCAATTTCTCATTATTCTAGCTGTTCAAAATGAATTTATTTAAAACAATGTGAAACTTATTAACCTTATCTTAGACAATTTAAAGGCGACTTAAGTAATGTTCTCATACTTCAAACATAGCTTAAATCAACCGTGAACCAATAAAGCGGACATAGGTTTTAATCAGTGCCGCATCTAGGAATGTTTTCTAAGGGGCAAATGGTGAAGTACACGTTAAAAGCTTAATAACTAACTAAAGCTCAGAATATTAAATAAACTTAAAAACTTAACTAAGCACTATTTACAAAGCTAATTACGTATCTTTTATAAAAAGATGCAGTTTCTGAAAGAAAATACTTCATTTTGTTAAGGCATTGAGTTCAGATCCGAACCAAGATGTTGAATGCGTTTAATGAAACTAAATAAACGACTTAAAGTAAAACTGTAAAATAAAATACAGCAGCTATAAATTCTCCCCAAGAGACGTGATTCCGTTTTATTTGATTAAGTAATTTTAAAGATACCAGATACTGATTTCTCAATTTTCCAATTTGTCAGTAAGCCATTGTAAATTGTTGATATATAGTGAGCAGTTACGGTACAAATAAAGAAGTCTTTTGTGATGTATTCCTTCTTGAAAACGTATTTTTATTTGAATATTCGAGACGTGTCAATTTATGTTAAAATGTGTAAAATTTTGGAGTAATTTTATAGACTTTTTATGTCTACCTAGGAATTTTTTTATTTACTGCTAAGTATAAACTAAAGCATCTATATTGCCACGACTTTATATCTTAAATGAGTAATCTTAAACTGCACCTAGATTACATTACCATTATATCTTAGAAGAAATGCATAGTTCTCGCATGAAACGTATAGCAGTATTTTATGTATTTATTTTAACTAGCCTTTATTTATATTGATCTTTCTACAATACTATGTAGGTTAAACTAAATAAATGATCTCTGACGAAGATTTTTCATGTCGCTTTAACGATATATATATATATATATATATATATATATATATATATATATATATA
>JAHWXV010969370.1:0-10560 GCA_024586415.1 Phrixothrix hirtus | reverse complement strand
TAGAAGATCAATAAATATTTGTTTCGCCACTTATTTATTTGTGTTACTTGAGTTATCAGCCTCTTTTTAGTAAAATGGTAAGTGTCCATACTTTTATGAGTGTATATATAAAACGTTCGGCATATAATAATTAATTTTAATTTACTTGGGGTAAGACTAAATTCCGCAATAAAGAATTTCAATAATTGCATTCATTATTAATATTAATTCATCCCCAATCATAACAAAATGGAAACATTTAATGTACATTTTATAATCATTCAGTGACTGTTTAAAAACCATTTCAAAAAGCTAGAAGTCATCAAGCCATCGATGAGACTATGGCAAAATTCAAAGGACGATCATCCCTTAAATCCCATAAAAAAGACATAAAGATTATAGCAAAAGGGTGATTCGAGTATTCAACATCTACACAGGTAGAGTTAAAGATTACATGGCACTTTCAGAGTGTGTAATTAAAAAGCTGGTAAGGATGATAAAATTACTTAATGCATGTGTTTTGATCAAAATTTTTATAGTTTGTTTTGAGTAACAAGAAAAGCATTCCAAAACTTGAAAACAAAACAATGGAAAGAGCTAATATCTTTATCAGTGGTAAAAATACAAGGCTAGATGAAATATGAACAAGTCTTTTTGAAAAACTTTATTGAATTAATATATGTCAAAATTAATATCAAGTTATTTACAGACCATTGTAACCAATTATGAAGGTGTACCAACCCTCTTAATTCAATGTATTAATATTTATCTACAAACAATGTCAAATTATAATACCCTATGAGATAACAAAAAAGTTTAATAGATAAGGCTTCAAAAACCAATAGTTGTCGAGATATAACCTTTACATATGGATAATCTGTAAGTGTTTTTCCACTGTTATGCAATTATATTATTGTGTTATAGAAAATATATTTCAACACATTGAGCAATTTTAGGATAAAAGATATGTTGTCAAAGAACTAAGGCAATATATGTAAGTGAAATAATATTAATAAGGCAACCTATATCTTTACTATCTAAACCTATATTATAATTATAATGTATGTACAGGGCATCCACTTTTCAATGAAGTAGCAGGGTATCTCCATTATTGGTAAAAATAAAAGTTGCAGTTTTTGCAAACCTGTACTACTTTTTTGAAAAATTTACATTGTTGGACACCAAATTTCAATATCCTTTTTATTTCCGATATACAAAGTGAAATTGAAAAAATAGCATTTTTAAGCACCTTCAGTGTCTAGTTTATTTTGGAAGATATCAGAATGATCAACTCATTTTTATACAGTTTTTTACGTAGAATCCAGTGGTGTAGTAAAAGATTTTCTATCATGTACCAATTTTTAGAAATAAATCAAACTTGTTTTGTAAGAAATGCCCTGTATATTTTTCTATATTTTAAATTAGCTTAAATTGCACTTTTTAAAAATACAACATACTTGGTGTATATTCCAAAACATTTAGCTTGAATTTTCAACTTTTCATAAATTCACAATTTGCTAATCTAAGAGGCCTAGCAAAACTTCTTAAAACAATTTTGAGTACCTTTATTTATTTACAATTCATGGTTGATTTTTTAATATTAAACAATGCATGTGGTAGTTTATTATCAAAAATTACCGAATCAAATTAAAAAAGTTGTTCGAACTGGTTGCCATTCTTCCTTATGCACAACTGAAAGATTTGATTACACAAACTGTAACAGGTATTCCTGAACATTTAATCAAATAGAAGAGATTCTTACTTGTACAAGAAAATAGTACTGGACACATATAACATTTCTGATAAGGTATATTTTTTAATAAATTCCATTAGTTTATGTATTAAAATATTTTTGATTCTGAAGTAGGTTGATTATTTGCAAAATTATACAGAAATAAAGTTACTTTTTACTTTTGAAAAACCCTACGTATAAATGACCACATTTAGTACTTATTGACATTTCCCACTAATTCTATACATGTACTCAATCAACAGCATTTTTCTTCTAATT
This sequence comes from Phrixothrix hirtus, assembly GCA_024586415.1. Lineage (NCBI taxonomy): Eukaryota > Metazoa > Arthropoda > Insecta > Coleoptera > Phengodidae > Phrixothrix > Phrixothrix hirtus. The sequence continues at coordinate 8,570 of JAHWXV010969370.1, read as the reverse complement.
AAATAAACTAAATGTATTATAGAATTTTAATTTAAATTTATTTTAATCAGTTCGGATGAGCGAACTTCCAAATAAACCTTAAGATTTGTGATTATGACAACATAAATGTCATAGTAAGCTTTAAACTAGAAAGGTACAAAATATTGTGTAATTCTAAACAAAACCACAATACTATAAACCTTTAAAGACACCCAGTATGTGTCACATAATGTATTTATTTATGCTATAATTTAAAATAGCAGTTTTATTAAAAATGAAAGGATAAAGTTAGTATCTTAAGCTAGGTGCATATTAAATTAAATCACTACTAAAATATACCTATTAAAAACAACCAGTTTATAAAAGTGATTGGTCCAGTTTTTAGGTAAGTGGTATTTTAAATGCTTATACCCACATTATTCCAGTTCAATAAATACAAGGTTGTCTTTAATGATGAATACAAATTTTGTAATTAACATATGAAATAATTATTTATACATGTTTTTGAGTTTTTCTTAAAATACTACAGCTTCTTCAAATAATTAACATAATTTTGAATTTTTTTAAGGAACGCAATTTTTTGGAAAAGTATCACTTCGAATACATAAAATAATAGAAATAATTTTGAAAAATTGCACTGTTTAAAGGAAAAGGAGATAAATAAGGCAGGAATGAAATGGTGAACAAGTTTATAAAATAAAAATCATTTTAGGCTAGGTATTTTTATTTTCATTACGACATTTTTATTTATTGCGCATAATGACTATTTGCCACAAGCATGTTAACTACATATAAAGTTTATTCCTTCAAAATGGGAACTGACTGTTGAAAAGCAATTTAAAAGAATGTTTAGATCAGAGATGGGTAACAGATGGGTTGTAGGCTACATGCAGCCTCCAACCCATTTTGTGTCAATACTTATTGTAATTAATTTTAAATAAACTTGATTTTAATGTGTTTCATTCTTTTTGTATTTTGATTATATTAGATCTTTCTTCTTGGTTGTTAGAAAAATTTCTACTTTATATTTGGCCTGCAACATCTATGAACATGTAAATGTAGCCCCCATGCAGTAAAACGTTACTCATCCCTTGCTTGGGTTATACAAACTTCTAACTAGCTCAATTTGTTAATTACTTTGCAAATCTAGTATAGGAATACTTCTATATTTAATAAATATATTTCAGTTGTACAATAATTATTATCACAACCCATTGTTAAATATTGAGATGATTTTAAGTAATTGATATCTCTGATGTTATTTTAGATTTTATTTGAAATGTTTATCATATATGAGTTGTACTAGAAAATGTTTATAAGAGTTTGTCATCACCTTTAGATAGACTATATTTACTTATATTAATTTATGAAGTGTCAAAATTTCTTACTTAAGGAATTTGAATTAAATAATGTTTTTAGCAGTATAGTATTTTAACAGAAGAGTACCTAAACAGTAAGATAGGATCTAATGCTCAATCATTTTCAAGAAAAATCAATTCAAAGTTATAAGAGTCCTTATGTACCATTCTGTTTTCCTGATTGTCAAATAATGTTGTGTTGTAGCAACATCACTCAAGTCTGCTCGCTATACTTTTTTTTTTAAATATAATATAGCATGTATAATAAAATTAATTAATTTAGCCAACATTAATAATTATATTGTTTTATTTATTTATAAATTGAAAAGCAACTTCTTTTGAACTTATTCATATAACTGGACTTATTTTTATACAACATGGAACATTATTATTTTATATATTATAAACTATAAATTTTATATATTATACAGGGTGAGTTTAAAATAAACCAACAAACTTTCACACATTATTGTAAAGGCCTAACCAAGTCCATTAACAAAATGTATATATAAATAAATATATCTTAACAAATTCTACGTGTTATAGAGGAAATAATATGCTATTTTAGTATCGAATTACAGAATGTATGTTCATTTCATGCAAACACTAACCTATCCCAATATAGGTCATTGATATCAATGATTTACATTTTTATTCATTTATAGATTACACATACAAAAATTTTAAATACGGTCAATTACACTGAATATCATATTCAGATTTTTATAAGAAACATAATTTTGTTATCTTCATTTTTAAAATTCATAAAAACCAAGGAAACACTTACCAAATTACAAGAAGTGTTTAAAATGCTTCACCATAAATTAAAATAATATCTCATTTTGTTATTAGTTAATCATTATTACACAAACACAGTGTTCAACTTAAAACTAAATCTAATTAAATTAATGAACACACAAAAATGATAATTAATACACTTCGTTAATGAAAAATATTGATACTAACAGCTTTAGATAAAATACAAAAATTGTGATAATTGAATATTGCATACAACATTTGGAAACTATCGTGTCACCATAAATGTAATGAATATACTCAATTATATGTACATTTATCATTTTAGAATGCATCATGAGTATATAGTTTATTCATTTAAAATGATATGTTCAGCTGTTCCATTATTGCAGGGGCTCTCAAACAATCCTTTAACATTTTGTTAATGGCATTTTTTTTGGAAATGGCAAGGAATTTTTTCTCTTGATTTAGAACTACACCGATATGTATAATCCAAGTTTGTCAATATATTTTTAAATTACCCTGTAAACTACAAATATTTGAACATAATTATAACTGAAATCAGAATTAAAAACAAACATGAAGAAATATTAAACCAAAATCTTTATTTATCATCACAAACATCAACAGTATGGGAAACAAAATTTGAATTATAGCCAACAGTTACAGACCTAAGTGTTGCTGCTAAACAGTGCTCTTTGACAGTTGAGAAAACAGAATGATACAATATATAAAATCACTGAATATTGAATCCTACACAATTGCTGAAATACTCTTCTGTTAGAGTACTGTACTGCGAAAAAACTTATTTAATTTGGTGATCCTAAGATCCACATAGCTTTTCATTACTGATAGGAGCATCTAAATTAATATTTCTGGTGACTTATGCAGCATTAATGAATAAGAACTTTAATGTTATACCCCATTGATTTTTAACATGAAATTTATTTAAGAATGCTATGTATCATCGAATAAACAAATACGAGGCATGTTACAAAAGTAAGGTACAATATTTTATTAACACTTAATAACTAAATTTAATGAAAAAATAGATTAACCATTTGAAAGTACACAGTTTAACTATTTTTCTATAGCCACTGTTCTTTTCTAAATATTTTTCCCAGTGGGAGACAAGGACAAAAATTCCTTCTACACAAATTCTCCACTTAATTTGAAAAAGTTCATTATTGGATCTTCAACTTGCATCATTGTCTAAGAAATGTAATTTTGTTTCTACATATTTAATGTTTGAATCTGTAAGTAAAATGTTATTATAATAATATTTCTATCCACAAACTGTTGTGAGAAAATAACACCAACTATACTACAAAATATGACCGCTTGCTTCCTACTTGCCAGATGTGGCTCCTAAATTGAAACATTTGGTATCTTCCAAACTAAATGTGTCTGAAAAAATTCCGCTGACATGTCAATTTTATTTTTTAATTTCACATATTTTCTTGTATTTAACATAATTTTAACACCAGTACTCTTCCAATAATGATGTTATCATCATATTTTTTAAATAGAACACTATATATTTTTCCATTTTTGGATTTTTTCTTGAAAAAGCATTTTCAAAAGTGTATCATTTATATGATCTAAAGTTGTTAACTTGAGAGATAAGAGCATTTAAAGTTAGAAATTTGAGTAACATTTGATAGCATTTTTGATCAAGTAGTTTACTTTTCAAATGATGTTAAAGTCAATGATGGCCAATCAGTAAAATTTAATTGTAATATTTAATGTTTCTATTAATTATTAGCATTTATTTTCATGTAAATGATACATTTATCTATAGAAGAAAGGATTGAAGTTCTTATGAAGATTGGATATGGTGATATGATTTGTACAAGAAGTATGTAATTTATTTCATAATAAATATCCACAGAAACCGGATATAAATCAATTGACTGTAAGTAAAATTGAAAAAAACTTTAAAGAATTTGGTACCGTATAACATTTACCAAAAAAGATTGTGCAGTTGTTGAAAATGACACCAAATTAAACCTTTTTCTTTCTATGGAAGTTAATCCATCTAGCAGTGTTTGTCAGATTGGTCGGAATCATGATATACCTTTTACAACTCTACATAAAGTACTTACACATGAAAAGTGGCATCTTTTCAAAATGCATCTTATATAAAAATTAAGTGATGGTGATCCCGATCTAAGAATAGAATTTTGCGAACAAATGATGACTAAGTGTAATGATGATCATATCTTGGTAAAAAAACATAATTTTTTCGGACAAATGCAGTTTCACTTTAAAAGGTAACGTCAATCGGCTAAATTGTAGATACTGGGATAAAAAAAATCCTAAATGAATGTGAGATCATACTCGATCTCCACAGAAAGTTAATGTTTAGACAGGAATTGTTAGAAACAAAATCATTAGACCATAATTTTTTGAAGGCAATGTAAATGGACCAACATATTTAAACTTTGTAGCAAATTATCTTGTGCCAACCTTAACAAATCTATTTCCCAGTTGAAATAATCCAGGAAATGCTGATGAAAGTTTTTGGTATCAACAGGACGGTGCACCTGCACATTTTTCAGCTGATGTTCGAAGATATCTTGATCAAGTTTTCCCACAAATGTGAATTGGTATACATGGGCACATTGAGTTGCCTCTGAGATCACCAGATCTCACTCCTTTGGATTTTTTTCTCTGGGGGTCACTTAAAAAATATGGTTTATGAAAGCAAGTCCAGTAATATTGATGAACTATAGTACAGAATTACAACAGAAGTAAATAATATTCCACAGGAAACCATTAATAAAGTTCAACAAGGTTTATTTATCATTTGGGTTACTGTCAGGCAGAGAGAGGACTGAAATTTGAACATTTGTTATAATTGTTTACATTGTTTAATTAATAATTAAAAGAAATTGTTGATGCTTTTTGTTCAAATGATTAATTTTAAACATATTACCAAATTTTACTCAAATTTCGAACTTTAAATGCTCATATCTCTCAAATTAACAACTTTAGATCATACAAATGATTCATTTTTGAAAATGTTTTTTCAGGTAGAATCCAAAAATGGAAATTTATACAAGGGTGTTCTGTTTAAAAAATACGATAATGACATCATTACTGGAAGAGTAATGCCGTTGAAATCATATTAAATACAAGAAAATATGTGAAATTAAAAAAGAAAGAATGATGTTTCCGTGGAATTTTTTCAGGCACCTTTAGTTTGGAGGATATTAAATTTATTACATACTTTATGTACACAGTGTATATTTATATTTAGAAATTAAATTAAGTTAAAGAATGAAGCTACATAAACTAATGTTTTGAAGTCAAGCATTTGAATCCTAATTTCCTTAGCCACTATTTTTTAAAAGTATTATTAATGCTTTAGAATAATGTTTAATGTATTTTAATACACAAACAGTGTGAAAATAATTTTTGAGACATGAGATAATTTCAATTTGATATTTTGTAACAGCAAAAAAAAGGTGGTGCAATTATTATAAAATTATTAAACTTTGGTCATGGAAATATTTGTAAAATCAACTTATACTTTTGAATTGATTTGTATCTAAAACTTTATCTATTTTAAATAATAATCATTATTTTAAAAATGTTCACCAAATCAAGTTGAACCACTTTTGGAAGTAAAGAGAAGGGAGGGAGGGCACCAACATTATAAATTCTTAAAGAATATTTAAAAAATCAGTTGTAGGTGATGTACATAATTGTGCAGTGTAAAAATGTTTTTACTTTACTTTGTAAGCGAGTATACTGACAATAAATAATTAAATTTAAAATAAATTAAGCAATAATTAAAATTATAATATTAAGCAATTATTATAAAGTTTCTCTAATTAATCAGCAGGAAGATTTATTACATTCAAGCTTATATTAAAGGTTGCATTTATAATCATATCCTCAGGCAATCTCTTACTTAATTACTTTTAAGATATCAAACATTTTTCAAAATTAAATTTATTGTCTTATACAATTATAAAAATATTGCTTAAAAAATGTTAATAAAATTAATTTTTTACAGATTGGTTTAGCAAGTTATACAAATGCTGCAACAATTAGAAATTATCCTCAATTCTTTTATTCATTTGAAACACCATTACAATTAACTTATTATTCTCGACCATTCAGTAACGATGAACCCATACTGTTTACATATCCAACATTTCGCTTTACTTCTACAATTTTTGATATACCACAAAGTGATAATGATTATCACTTATCATCTGCAACGATACCTCTAGAAGTTCAACAAACATTTACAGGTAGTTATATTTACACATCATTATATAATAAAAATACAACTCTACATTTTAGATAAACACGAAAGTTTACAATTAGCATCAACAATAAATCACTACCGTGGTTTTGCCTATCGCACGCAAATTAATAATGCAGCTAGCAGCAATGTTATATTTATAACAGGACCAGAAACATATCAAATTGAATTAGGGATACCTCCCAAGAATATTAAAAATGCAGAAAATGAAGTCATAAAAAAAGCAAGAACAATTGCTTCCGATGCAGTTGATTCTAATGCTGTGCATGAAAAGCAGTCAAATAATAGTGTTTCACATCAATCAAATCAAAATTTCCCTCCTACAGATAATTTGAATGCACCAATAGGCACTGTTTTATTACAAAATACTTTTGCAGAACCATCAAATGTAACAACTTTAGTGTCCAAAATAGGAAACCATAAAACGATGAAGACAACTACTGATACACCTGAAGAAAGAAGTGCAACCATTCAACTTAATAATATAACATCAACAACTTTTATACCTATTATAAATGAAAATGACTAATATTGTTTTAAAACACATCCATATTTGTATTTTAAATGAAATAAAGCACTGAATTGTTCAATCTGTTTTAACCTGCATTAGTTTATGAAATAAGTTAGCAAATATACAAGGGGTAAACCTATTGAGAATTCTTGTGCACATTCACCAGAAATTCTTTGAGAATTCCTGAGGAAGTCTTAGGAATTCTTGGGAATTCTCGGGAATTCCCGGATATTCTTAAGGATTGTGGGGAAAACGTTATGCTCAATTTTTACTAATGAAATGGTTCAGTTCTGCTTAAAAAAAGCTGGTAGGATACCACACAACTTTCTCTTGATTATTTCAAATTACAGGTTATCCATTTAAATTTTTTGCCTCATGAAACCCTTTTTAACTCTGTAAGATACATCCGATTACTTGACTTACGCAAATTTTTCAGAGAAACGAATAAAAGTTTTAAGGAAATTATTAGACATTTTCAAGAAAATTGTTATAGATTTACACCAAATTCTATGATTTTTAGTTTTTGATTTATCCACAGATGCTCAAAAATGAGAACCTCTGCTTACTCAATTTACGTAATTTTCCTAGAGAAATTGGTTCATTTACATGAAAGACTACTATGTAGCAAGTTTTAAAAAAATCATTAATTATTTTTGTGAAAGTTGTAAAAACATAAAAACACAACAATAAAATGACATTTCCAGTTATCAGATATTGCTTAAACTTTTTCTAGTCATGCATGTATTAATATTAAATAAACATACAAATGTGTTTCTAGGTAGTTCTTAGAAACAACTAATCTTAGGGTCTTGGTATATGTAGTAATTCTTAGTAACTGTATTTGAATCCCTTTTTATAACAACAATATATAAGTTTGATTTTTAGTTCCATTATAAATATAAAACTGGTGGGATGTTCGGGTATGTATTTAAAATATACGTTGTGCATAAATATGTAATTTTATTTGCTTAGTTACTCTGAAGTTTTAGTGGGTGTTAGACTTGTCAATTTTTAGTAAATCTGGTATTTAGTATAAAGTGTTATAGTTATTTTATTATTCAAACTGTTCACAGGGTGTCTACTAAATTTGAAAAATTAAAATTCGATACTTTTTAGTGACTTTTTTGGACTTTCACGGAAAAAAATCGTGACCTGTAAAATTACGGAGATTAATACAAATTAACAATATTTTTCATATTTAGGATATCTAACCTATCTTTTCTGACAATAATTTTACTTTCTAGTAACCAATATGTTAATGAATAGGAATCTATAATACTTACGCCTTTATATTTTACCAATTTTATTATTTTTTTTACGTCAACTCTACATAAAATAAACAATTCATAAACTTTAATTTTAAAATCCAATATAATTAAAAAACAAAATATCAATTAAGAAACTAAATATTCTATTTTACTTTTATAAGAAGGTAATCATTTTATATTTTCAACTTTTTGTATTTGCTCTATTTCTAAATTTAAATTGTCTAATTCTTCAGCTTTTAAATTTTCCACCTCTTTTCTTTTCCTTTACAACCCTTGAATCTCAAGAAGAAACTTCTCTTCACTTATTTCTTCTGTTACATTTAAAGTTTTTTTTGTTTTATAGCTTCATTCCTTTTTGATGATGCATATTTTGCGTAATTTATCATCTGTTTATTAATTTCCATATTTTTTATGCCTCC
>JAHWXV010969036.1:0-11140 GCA_024586415.1 Phrixothrix hirtus | reverse complement strand
GTTTTTTTTGTGAATTAATTGTTAAATTTGTATTTATATAAAGAAAAAAAAATACAAAACTAAGACAGTCGTAGATTTTACGAATGTTTAGTCTTAAGCAATACTTGGGATATGCTTAGCGTTCTAGGGTTAAACGTCAATATAATAGATAGCGACATCTATAAATCAATTAGCTTAGTTAACTTTGTTAAAAAAAATTTTTATTCCCGCTATTTTGAACTGTTTATAAAAGTACAACTTTAGTCACGCAAATACATTTAATAAAACTAACTTTTTCCAACGACTGCGTAAAAAATAGTTAATTTTTTGTCAATAGCAAATATCATCAATAAAACTATTTAGCGTAATTTGCAACCAATCTGAAGGAATGCGACCTAGTTCATTGCGTATTTATGCTTCTAAACCTTCTATTGTTTCTGCTCTATTTACGTACAAGAAACGGTCTTTAAATGTCCCTAAAGAAAATAATCCAATTAACAGATAAAACATTTAAACACCTTCTTTAACTGCTATAATCATATTCCAGACTCTTAGATGAGATGACAAAGAAGAACACAATATTATGAACAGTGTGTGTCAAAATGACTGTCAGTTTTCTTTTAAAGTTTTATACATACTTGATGATCAATACTTTTACATATATCAGCTTTAATTAAAACGTAGCTTCACTAAAAAATGGTACGCGCTCATCCATTTAATTAAATCTGTGAATATGTTTGTATATAAAATTTGTAAAATACGATCGCTCCTAAAATTTACACACAAATTTTTTGTAGGTGAAAAGGGCTCGGACTGATGCAACCCTCGACTCAACAAATACAGATAGGTAAGATAAAATTAATCTATTAACTATAAAATTCTTATTATAACCAAGGTAAAAAGAACCACAATGGTTTTGTTTTATGTTGTTTACTCGAAAACCTACATTTTTATATATTATATGTAGCTTTAAGTGTTTTGGGACATCAGATAAACACAGAGCTCCTTATGTAAAACAAGCCATATAACAAAGTACTTTCGTAAATTTTATTTCTTTTTGTCCTTTTTAAGGATGTGATGGTATTTTTATTTCTGTTTTGACTAATTAATGTTACACTTACTTGCAATTTTACATATTCATTGTATAAATCATTTTTTCTCTTTTAGGAGAGCGTTCAGTTCATAAACTAAATACATAATTATATTATAACTTGGGACCGGTCGTATAATATCAATTTAACTTCAGATCACTAAAACCTCTAACTATTGTTAACATGCTTGTTAATATTATACAATTGTTCCCATGGAAACACATCGGGGTTTAAGCGAACTGAAGTTAAACCACTATTGTACAACCCACCCTTAGAGATTAATATTAAAATCTTCATTAAAATTCGATATTTTTGAAATTACATATTAATCAAATTTGTTATATACTATAATCTAAATATGGAGTTAGACGCCACCAAAATAAAGAAAATAATAATACGCCGTTATCAGATGCTATAATTTAACTCAATAACTGATTAAGAAATGCCTGAACTAAAAAATTCAAACAATCGCAATGTTTTGAAAAAGCACAAGCACGATGAAGGTAGTTACATCAATCTGACAATTTAATTGTCAATAAAACAAGAACATCCAGCGAGGAAAATGTATAATAATTTTTTTTCAAATTAAATACAATTTTTCGTTGTGCAGTTTTCATAATTGCATTTTATGTAAGTTGTTTTCTTCAGTTTTTTTTCTAAAACTGTTATACTCTGGAGACCATTTTAACATGTTTCCAAAAAATATTATTACTGGCTTCAAAACAATGCTCAGCAATTTTAGATTTTTTATGGAATTTTTGTGTTTGTCAACCCTTACTTCCAATGCTCACTCAGTTTCTCCAATATAGAATTTGCCACAATTGCACGGAACATTGTACATACAGCATTTGCCATATTCATTTTCATTTAGAGCCGACTTATAAACACTAATTGATTACCGGTTGAACTTCAACCGGCAGTTAACTGAAAGTTGAACGTTTAATAAGTATTTACATTATTATAATCCATGATTACAGTGGTCAACCGTCGCACAGTGGTCGATTTCGTAGTTGTAGTTGGACAAAAATAGTATTAACATGAAAATGTCATAAATAAAATAATTTTAAACTATTATGCTTTTTACAACAAGAATTAATAATATAAGTATATACACGATGTTTGTAAAATACCGTGACTATTGCCTTTCCGTTAGCAGCGAATTAACTGAATTCAAGTTAGTTACGAAAAATAGATGGTTATGTACAAATTCAAAATGCGAGGGGTTAACACTTCCATATTTAACTGTACACAAATACCTCATACAAAGAATTCCTGAGAATTTTTCGAGATTCCTCGAGAATTTCCGGAAATTCCTAAGAATTCCCGAGAAATCTTCGAGAATTCCTACACAAGAATTCCCAATAGGTTTACCCCTCGTAAAAATGTAAATTGAAAGTATTTTAAATTGACGAAAATTAATTTTTGAGCCATACTGCGATGCTTTTCTAACCTGCTTCAATTTTCAGTTCATATTGTTAGTCGAAAGGTTTTAAACGTTTTATAAATTTAGGACTAGATAGAGTAGCAATGGATATAATTTTTGGCCAAATCGTGCTTTCCAACACGATAACCTTTTGCTATAGCATAAATCAATTTAGATGGATTTTCTAAAAGTACCAAACTTTTTTTAGATTTATCGCTGCCTTTAATAAATAATTTTTTTAGACGACCTCGTATATGCAATGATGTAGATTCCCTAACTTGCGATAGGAAATTTAATACTTTCTCGAACCATTTGGAATGTTTTACCAAGAAAATCGATGATTTTCTTTCGCAAGCTGTCTATTTTTTGATAAAATAAAAAGAAAGTATACGTATTTGTTTATATATTTTTTGAGAGAAAGGGCTTAGACCTTTGAAAATTTTTATTTTTCTACATAATTATCTTTAACATTTACACATTTTGTCCAACACTTTTTCAGTTGCTATATTCCTACAGAATTTTTTTTGTCGAAAGGTCTTCAAAATATTCATGTACAGCACATTTGACCTCAATGTCCGAAGAAAACTTTTTCATATAAGGTATTTTTTTTAGTTTTTATACAAAAAGAAGTCACATGATGCTAATTCTGGACTATACTTCAGCGTTAATCATAGTGCCCTTTTGCATATATTTAACTAAAAAAACGCCTTGTGTACACCAAAACACAGATGCCATTAATTTTCCAGCAGAAGATTGTGAATCTACTGCACGGATTCTTGGTTTGTGAAAGGATCCCAGCGAAAAAAGTTTCTATCGCCTCATAGAACAATTAAATCTCCTTGGCGAATTTCCGTTTCTCGAAACGCTTTGCTCTGGTGGAATCCGACGTGCAAACACATTTTTCATGCGTACATCATCATGCAATATTTTTAAAACAATGGTTTCGGATATGTTAATAGCCGTAGCAATAACGGACAGTTTCTCATTCGCTGATCCGATAACACCAAATCTTCAACTTTCTTGATGGTTACAGCAAACCTTTCCTCAACAGGTCATTCTGATTTTGGATCATCCCGTATCGGCTCTCTGTCGCATTTAAATTGTTTAGTCCAAAATTTTACTTGGAAGTATGATGGACTTTAATGTCTACAAATAGTAGTTATGGGTCCATGAATAGTTTTTGGTCAATGGCCTTGCTTTGTAAGGAACCTTATGACACTACGATACTCATGATCAATATCACTCAACTACAAAACAGTTACAAAAACTTTAATTTTCGCATAATTTAAATCAAATTTGGCACAGGCGTGCACAAATATCACAAACACTTGACAATGAAATATTATGCATTTAACTTGTCATTTTCATGGCTAGGTAGAGTATATAAAAATACGTCCACATGTGTACTACATTACTATAAACATTTATGAACTTGAACGTTTGCTTATACGAGGTACGACAATTAAGTAATGAGACTGATTTTTTCTGCAAGATGTGGCAACCCTGCAGCTTGCGTAAGCGCTCCATCTTTGACCTTGATCCCTAAGCTACTTCTAGTCCAAGCGGCACATTGATGCGGCCTCTCAGTCTTGAGTTGTGCTATAATAAGGGAACATGTGTTTTTGTCTCTCGTTACAGAAATGGAATCGCGAAATATTGATAAAAGTTGGTTCTACCAGTACGATTCAGAAACAAAACGTCAAAGTTCGCAATGGTGTTCAAAAGGATCACCCAGACCAAGAAAAGCTCGCGTGTCAAAATCGAAATTGAAATGCATGCTTGAGTGCTTCTTCGATTCCAAAGGCACTGTTCATAAAGAGTGAGTGCCTCTTGGCCAAACAATTAATCAATATTTCTACAAAGAAATTGTAGAAAGACTTCGAAAACGTGTTCTCCGTGTCCGTGCAAACATTGCTGATAATTGGATTATTCATCACGATAATGCACCATCCCATATTGCACTGTCTGTGCAGCAATTTTTAACCTCAACACGCATTTCAGTACTATCACAGCCACCTCATTCACCCGCTATCGCTCCGTGCGACTTTTTTCTATTTCCAAGAGTCAAAATGGTGGTCAAGGTACACCATTTTCAAACAACAGGAAATGTCCAAAAAGCTGTGACGAGGGTCTTAGAGGACATTCGAAAAGAAGGGTTCCATAAATGTTACCAGCAGTGGCAGAAGCGATGGAATAATTGTGTGCAAGTAAAAGGGAACTACTTTGAAGGAGATTACACTCAAATGACTAAAAACATAAGTGATATTTTTTTTCACATCAGTCTCATTACTTAATTGTCGCACCTCGTACGTCACAAATCGATATAATGTTTAAAACTGTTTCCCTATATCAAATAAATACGTGTAATTCGAAACTGTTAAACAATTTTTAAATAACATAAAATATTAGATAGATTTCCGTTTCAATATTTTTTACACGTGAACTTGAGCTGATTTTACGTTCGGACTGCATTCTAATATATTACGATACAAGATCGGGAAATGCCTTATAACAGGTCGAGAAAAAGTTAGGAAAACGAGTCCCGAAGGGTCGAGTTTTATTAATTTTCGAGACTTACTAAGGCACTTAACGAAGGTGTGTCGTACACAATTTTTTGCGCTAACGACAACTTTCAAGTAATTACGACAATTTAACATCAATCCTTTATTCCGTTTCATAACAGTACCAGTGCCGTTATGAACCATAACGTGCTTGTTATTGTGGCGTTACCATGACAATCACAACAGTTCGGGAAATATATAATAACGTGACAATCAACACAGCCGGTAAATATATAAAACCAGGCTGGAAGTGCATCTGCAATTGTGTTACGTGCAGTGCAAGGAAAAATGAAACGAAGAAGTTGAATTAAGTTCATCTCTGTTTCAGTTAGGTTAGATTGAGAATTCTTCGTAAAGCATCTGTTTACACGGAACATTAAAAATTATGATTGTAGACTGGTAGTGCAGAGATAAATTCGATACAATAATTAACACCGACCGTAGTTGTATGTTAAAAAATGTTTAAAAAATTTGACAAGAATTTCATTAAATGAACTAATTCGAGTTGTAGAAGAAGAAACGAAAAAAAAGAAAAGAATTTAGACACAAAACTGGATCCAAAAATGAAAATCTCTTGAGGCTTTTACTCTGCATTTAAAAATATCGCTGCAGAGGATTCCAAGGAGTATAAAACGTGTTTAAGGATGACGCCAAATAATTTTGGTTACTCCATAATCAATAAGTGTGGTACAATTAAGAGACACAATACCACCGCAAGTGAAGATAGAAGTCACGCAATGAACAGTTATAAATCTGTACAAGATCTTTTAGAGTTCCAAGTCAACGTTGTTAAAGTTTATACCAGAAGTGTGTAACACCATTTAACAAAGTCCCAAGAATACATAGAGATAATCCCATTATAAGATTTTGATCAAATAGCGAAATACAAAATTGTCTATGTCGTTTAAGCAGCAAAAATAATTTTTAGCTTTACATTAATTTTTCTGTGTTCCACCAAATCAATCGATTTGAAAATATAGATTATGACTTGAATGAGCTGTAGAAAAAACGTCAAATTGGTACCTCGCCGTTTTTATGTCTGAGAAAATTATAAATATGTTTATAATATATTTTCTCTACTTTGCTACGAAAATACGGAGGTGTAAATATTTTCTAAATAAAAATCGATGGTGTCGTTCTCGAAAAAATATTTTTGTTTTTTACTTAATACTGAAATTTGGTAAATATGTGAGAGACATCAATAGAACTTACGGGAAAAAATCAAGAAGATATGGATGGGAGTAATGTTTGCATGATTGCCTGTCGATATCACACCAAACAGAAATGAAGAGGTTCATACGAACAAAATATAATTATCGTTTAATTCAAGTTCTTACACACGTGTTTACAGCTGTCCAGAATATGCATAGTCTAAACTCGTTTTTAATATTTTAAATGGAAACAAAGCTGTTAAATTTGATGAATGAAAGCAATTCTTATCTTACTTTAAAACATTGCCTAAATCTCCTAGATAGCGATCAGAACTATACAAAGAGAATTGGATGACAAGAGCCTAATACAACTACAGTATTATTAGGTCGTGTTATAAATCATTCAATTTTATTTTATAAAGTAAAGAAATAATTTTTCCTAATCCTGTTAAATAATATTCCTAACTATACGTTTTCTGTCAATTAATGCTATTCATTACTCAACAATGTTGAGTGATAGATTGCACCGAATGATTTCAGTCAATGGCTTCAATGAAGTAAGATTGTTTGTTGAAACGTCCGAAAATGGGACTTCTTATTCAATAGCAGTAGAAAAAGTATAAGTATTGACTCGTGCAAATGGCGATTACTCGCCTACGGCTCGTGCAGCAAACATTATTCTCATGGGTAATTGCTACCATTACCTTCTCGTTGAATAATATACAATGATACCGTTTGTGAGTGCTGATAATGCGATTATTATTAGGAAATATTTCGTCAAAAATAAACAAAAAATGCTTTCGCATATGGAAGTTAATTACGAATAGCTTTAAGAGTAATAAAAGAAATTAAAATCAGCATACAATATTAAAGTTAACAGTTAACAATGTAAAAGCGTGCTCTTACATATTTTAAATATCGAAAGGAATGAAATTTTATATCCATTAGAGAGGAGACTTTGTAAACCATTCGAAACAATGTTCGAAAATATTTAAAAAATTAGCCAAAATGGCCAACGCTATGTAGTGAAAGAATCTGACTCTTATGACCTTGTAAAAAGCCGAGTTAGATGAATGGTTAGCATTCGCGGAGTCGCAATGTGTAATCTCACGTTCAAATGCCGTCAGTGAGAACTTTCCCTTTATTTACTTTGGCAGAAAAATTCAAGTACGTTAAGTCATCATTACAAAATATACCATTGATTATTCGAATGTAAAGTAGTTTTTTTGTGTTAATTTTTTAATTTTCTTCTTATTATACAGAGTTGCTTTGAAATAGTTGCAGAAAAAGATATGACTAACTCTAGCTCACAAGGAATACCCATTTATTCTATTCTTAAATCCTAAAAAAACCTTTTTAAAAAAGAGGTATCGACATTTTGTGAACCGCTGTATACTATTTTAAAAAAGACTGTCGACTTAGTATATTCAAAGTAAATACTAATATAAACATATACGTCAACATTGATTAAATACTTAACCTGTCACAATTGGATCTGTGTCAAATGCTACGTTAAAAAGATTATTCATTTGGAAAGGATTTCTATTAGAAAGTTAAAAATTGTATTAATGCAATCTTAAACGAAATTATTAATATAATGTACGTGCACTAAGCTTTATCATTTTACCTTGCATATTAAATATAAAAAAATATGTAAACATTGTTTTAAATCCTTTCCGAATTTAAATTTGTTACTTCTTAGTTCTGACAGTTCTAATACGTACATAATTGCAATAAATGGCTCATTTTTTAAAAACTAGACAACGTAACATGTACGAAATGTTTTTAACAAATAAAGTGTTTGCCGGTTTTTATTAATTTATAAAGTATTTATTATTAATAAATAGTACTCTGCTACATGCAACTGCAACGGCTTTTAAAATTATTTATTAGGATTAAACGTAATATCCTCTTAAGCTTAATTTCCAAAAAGAAACGCGCTATGAAATGAAATTCAATATTTAGTACATTTAAACGTTCATTCAACATTAACAACAATTTACTAATTGTTAGTAGTTTGGAGGATTCCAGTAGTTCTCAAACAATAACTAACCTGTTTTTAGAATTCTATATGTCAAAAGAAAAGAGATCTAAATTAATTTTTTTAATGCATGAGGATTAGATAACATTGCTTTGTTTTTGCAACAACAAACAACACAGCTTGACTTTAAAATAGTGTGACAAATTTGAACGAGTTCTAAATCAAGAAAAAAATTTCTTTATAAAAATTCCTTGTAAGCCATTAAAGACATGATAATTACTTGTTTGAGGTTTCTGGATTGGTATAATACGTCATTGTAAAACAATGAATACGCAATAGAACTATGATGCACCGCCACGTTCAAATTGTGAGTAACTGTAGAATTATTTGTCTAGATTAAAATGTACCAACCTTAGTTAGCTGTAGGTGCTGTGGTTACTGTAGTTGTTTGTTCCTGGTGATTTTTATTTATAGGGCTACATGAAACAACTAGTTCATACAGTGTCTGTAGTGACGTCAGAACAATTGGCAGACCGTTTATGTAATGCTACACAAATTTCCGCTTGCGAAAATCTTGAAATTATCCGGCACAAAAATGTATTCGTAATGTTGAAGAACATTTTAAACGTGTCCTTTAAAAGTAAGCTAAAAGTTTTCCAGTTCACATTATACAGTAAAATTTCATTAATTCAAAATTCGCAATAAAACGGAATACTTACTTTTCAAGGTAAAACGAGAAAAATAAAAATACCGATTTGGATTTCGTTAAATTTCATTTAATTTTAAGAGAAATGTATTAAGAGGTGATTAAAAACCAATAAAAAAAGGTATTTGTAAATTGAAAAATTTTTGTTTTCTGGCCGTGGTATTAGTTACCTTTTGGCAGAATATGAATTAATTAATTTACTTTGTAGCTTTTGGTAACTAACTTAATTTTATAGGATTTATTTAGTTATTCTAAGGATCAAAAACTCTTTTGGCAGAACAATAGTTTAATAGTTCTGACGTTTTCACCTGAAAAGGTTGAAACTAAATTCGTTATTTATTTTTATTTAATTTGTGGGTTCCACCAAACTGACATAGGCTTTCAATAAATAAATAAAAAGTCACTAGTAAAACATGTATATTGAAAAAAGGTGCAAATTATGTAGAATACAACAATTTATACACGCAAATGTTACTTAATATTATGAAAAGGTTGAAACTAAGTTCGTTATTTATTTTTATTTAATTTGTGGGTTCCACCAAATTGACATACGCTTTCAATAAATAAATAAAAAGTCACTAGTAAAACATGTATATTGAAAAAAGATGCAAATCATGTAAAGTACAACAATTTATACACACAAATGTTACTTAATATTATTTACGAAAGAATATAAGACCTTTTCGGAAACTACCTATGATGTGGGTCATACAAAATGTAAACAAACTTAGTTCAATGACTGCCCTGCATTTGAGGTAAATCCTAGGCTGTAAAAAATTTTAACTTTTAAAATAAAATATATTGGAAGTTTAGAATTTAATTTTTACTTCTAATGTGAGTTTATATGTTTTAATAAATTCTCACTTACTTTAAAATAATTTATATTATTTCGGAATAAATAATTGTTATACAAATTAGATTTTTGTAGATTTACAGTTTTCTTCGCCCTGCATCACAAGTGTCGGCAACGTAGAATTTACGGTATTTCCTTTTCCAAGCTGAAGATGCCTTGGCTGTTTGTACTATAGGTCTTCAGGCTTCCAACTTGCGATCACTTTTAAATTCGCGTTTAACTTCGGCACATTCCCGGATTAAGATTTAATTTAATTACGTTCGCGTTAGTAATCGTTTATTTGACTTCGTGCTGAAGACAGCGTCGCTTTAGATTTGGTTATTTATATGTTCGAAGCGAATAGTTGTTCTCCTTAGCTGTCTGATTTAATTGCGAAAATATAGTTGATCTTTCCACTAGCGGTGTATATACCCTTTATACTCTAACTTCACGAAAGGGCTTTTTATTAATTTTCTGTTAGTTTCTTTGCCTGGTTTCTTTGGCAAATCAAACTAATATCGGTTCGTGTTTAGCTTGAAACCGTTGAAAAATCATTGCTTCTAAGAGCGACCAACTTAACCCTGTGAAATTTTCCGTACTTTGCCCTAAGTCGGTGGTAATTTATTTTGCCGTGGTTGCTGAGGTTCTTTATATTCTTAAAATTTTAAAACTTCTCAAATAAAATCCTTTATTAGCACGAATTCGTTATGGCACATCTGCACTTTAATTTATTTCACTAACTTTGAAATTTTTATGCTTGTTTCGCGGATGTAACCTTTTCACAGGCTTAAAGTATATTATTTCTCAAGCTATCCTCTTTTTATTAGTTAGGAAACCGTTTGGGTTTGGTTTTAAACAACCGTTATATACTATTTAAGCTACAATATTTAAAAAAAAATGAAATAAGTGTAAATTGATTTATTTCCTAATGTTGAATTTTACATGATTTGGACTAGTCCGCGAGAAATTCAACAATGGGCAAATGAATTTATAATTTTATTGCAAAATTAGAATTGAGAGGAGTCTCAATTCACTTACACCATTAAACAGACAAAAGTAGCATTATCACATGTAAACGATAAACATTTTTGTTTAAAGGCGGGGTTAATACACTTGCTTGGGGACATTTTACGATAACTGATAGTAATAGCATTAATAATTAAAAATTTTTAATTCAAGTTAAGTAAATTCTATTTTTCATTCCAAATCTTAAAAATGCTTTTAAATTAACATTGTAGTAGTAGGAAATAAATAAATTTATCTGAAAAATGATTATTAAATCATTTATGTACTCGTTTTAGTGAATTATATAAGTTAATTAATATTTTTATCGAATCTTTTTCAATCTATTAATTAAAATTTCATTATTTTATTAGTTCTCTCTCTCTTCGGAGTCCTTAAGCTTTTATTAACCCA
>JAHWXV010968934.1:0-13134 GCA_024586415.1 Phrixothrix hirtus | reverse complement strand
TTTGGCATGCCAACGCTCAATTTTATAATTCATTTCAATTATCATTTAAAAACAATTTTAAACATAATATTAATTTAACTGTTTTCTATTCAATTTATAAGAATGCAATTGATAACAAATTTTCAATTAATAATGAAATCAATAATCCATAAATATTATAAAAAGTGACATGAATAATTAATCAGGTGCAATTGCAATAACTCAAAATTGTTATTAAATGTTCACCAAAAATCTTCATTGAAGCTACTTTCTTTTATGGCTCACAGGTAAATAAACTTTAGATAAACTCACTCCTTTTCACCAAATTAATAAGCTCTGTGAGAAACACGTTTTAAATGACTTAATATTTTTTTTGGAACACTATCAGAACAACTTATTTGCACCACAGAATAAATTGAATTTTATTTTAAAACCCAGAAGAACTGAACTATCATAAAACAACTGTAATACACCCTTAATGGAAATTTACAACTAGTAGTCCAGCCGAGGTCAGTAACTAATACCTTTATACAAGTGCAAAGCATATGAAAATTTTCCATTTCGGACCAATATTTTAACAATTGTTTCTCGTATTTTGTATTCTAAATAAATTGCAAAGATATTTTAAAATAAATCTAAACTTACCAAAACAATAATGTTACAAAACAAATTTAATTATGTCAAACGCATATCAAACCAATAATAAATTTATACATTTCTCAAAAACGTTTTAGAAACCGCACGCCCTTCCGATAAAAGTAAACAGCTATTCATTTTAAATTTTAGCGAGGTAAGCAATGTTAATTAATTGTTTTTCAGTCACCATAATTTGATGACACTATATTAGTCTTAGCAGGTAGTTTAAATAAAATTAAATTATCGGTTTCAAAGTATAGATACAAGTTTGAGGTGTTTGAACCATTTGAACGTAAAGTTCGAGGGCATATTGATATCTAGTTAACGTAATGGGTGTTAATTGTACAAAACAAATTTTCATTACTATGGCAGCTAACAATAACTTCCTAGAAAAGTTGTTATAAAGGTTTGCTGCGAAAAATGAACATATTGCTATATAATAACATTTCAAAAAAACTTACCGGCATTGTAAAAACTGATAAAATTTAGTGTCGAACAAACATCAGGTCCTTGTTTATCTAAAAAAGGTTAAGCGGTAAAGAGATCTACAAAGACATCGCTAAAATACTTGATGACTTTGCTCTTCGCATGTAGCCGTAAAATATTGGCTCACTTCTTTCAAGACAGGTAAATTTTTAGTTGAAGGTGACGACAGACCTGGGAAAAAATATCGATGCAGTTCATTACATAATACAGATCGTTAAATTGAGATAAAACATATATCTGAGACACCGAAGGTTTCATATGAAAGTGTACATCATTTCGAAGTGAATATGAAAAGAAATTCTGCAGAATGATTTCTCAAGGGATTGAATGTGTAGCAAAAATGAGAAATAGTGGTTGATTTCTTGCATAAATAACTTTGAAAATAAATTAAACGGTAGCTTAATTTCAAAATTGGCTAAGGCTAAGCATATATCAATATGTCCTCATACTTTGGCATTACTATTTATGATCCTAGTCGAGGCCGAATATCTATTACAAATTTTGATATTTTCATGACTGATCTGTTTTGTATCGTCAGGGTACTTCATACGTGAAACTATGACATTCTATTCCGATTAGAATAATTTAATCCTATTTTATGAAATGGTAGGGTGAAAATGAAATCACGTCTACAAATTTAAAGCTATTAGGTGTTACTAAATTACAGCAGTACATAATTGAATTTAAGTGAAATTATACCATTTATAAATCGAAAACTACGAATACTTGATAAAGCTTAGTTAAAAAAATTTTATTTCACGGGTTATGAAGTATCCATCGTTTATCTACTGCTATTTAATTTTGGAGCACCTTGTGTACTGAAAATATGTTGCCACAAAGGTAATAATTCAGTGTGGAATCACAATTTTATGTTACCGTTACTCTATTCCTTTATTTTAACATGAAAAATTTTAGAATTTTTCGGTCTGTTATAGGAGAGTTAAAATTTACATATGTATATAGAAATATCACAGGCTTAGTATACAAAATATGATATTTTATTTTTGTTATCTCTGAAGTAAAACCTTTAAAAATAATTGAATAAATTACTTGGGAAGTAAACATTGTTGGAATTTATGTAGCAAGGCGGAAAACCACCGATTCTATAAAAACGTTATTTGAAAATATATTTTCTTTTGTGTAAAAACCTTTTAACGCTTACAGTAATACATAATTACAAAATTTTGTCCGAAGTCACTCTACATTGAATTATTATATATTTTGCTTATGAATAATTGATATATATTAATTTTACTTTAATATACTTACAACTTCAAACACATTAGACAAGAATGCTTGATCAAACAATCTCTTGTTAGTTGGGAATTTCCAGTCTAATAATTTATTGCTTCTTTCTCTCTTTGCATTAATTAAATATGAGTTTTTAAAAATTATGTCCCATTATACAACAGCTACTGATATCTTTTCAATTAAATATTGTAAAAGTTCAAAATAATTTATCTAATTATCAATATTAATTAAATTAAAATGAAATTAATATTATAATACAGCATAATAATCATACTAGGGTTTGTAAAACGATACCCGAAATCATTATTACGGTACGATCTTGTATAATATTGAACATGGAAATGGTGCCAATTTAAAGGCTATTAAACCTGCTTCCTGCAAATTTAGAGAATGCCGCAGTTGCAATTTAGAACATCAGTGTGTGGTTGTTGTCAAACTACACAGAACCTTGGTCGTGATATTAAAAATAGAACTCTAATTAATGAATTTTATGGTTAGCTATGCTAATGTAAAATAATCATCTACATTGTCTTCTAGTGCCACCTCGTAATTATTTGTAACATAAACCCTTTATGATAATTACCCAGGCTACATGAAGACATTGTTCTTGAAATTAGACGTTTACATATATAAATAGAAATGTTTCTAGGTACTGCTGAATTTACTCTTAGGAATATAAATTAAACAAACGGCATTATAAATCTTCATTTGTTACAAATACATTGTCGTTGACGTCCATCAATTTGTGGTTGAAATATCGCAGGATGCGCTTCTTTTGATGATACTTAAATAAGTCCAACATGTGAAAGCTCCCTTGCGGGATTCCAGACAGAGATGTTACTTTAACATTAATGTTCTATAATATTACGTTTCGGTAATTCTCATGCATTGTTTTAGATAGATTTAATTATACACACGAAACAATTTTTTCGCAATGCTTTATCCGTTTACATTACTCAGCAAAATAACAGTTCAAAAGACGTACATAAATCAATTAAATTGGCTTACAATCTCAGTCTTTATACACCATGTTGGTACTATCAAATATGTATGTAGATATCTAAAATAAAATTCATGAAAATGAAACAATTCCTGTAGTAATGACCATTTTTCCTAATACCGTAGAACAAATAATAAACCATAAAATAAAAACTATGCATATGTAGTTTTAAACCTTATAAATAATTATATTAGATGACCACCATTTTTTCTAGATATAGTGTAAAACGACTTTTAAAATTTTACATAACTCTTCCCAAATATTCCTCACTTATGCCTCGAATTTCTGTAGAAATATTTTCTTGTAATTCTTGAGTAGTATGTGGTTGTTTTTATATATACCCTTTCCTTTAAATACCGTAACTTTTTTACTAGACTGATGGAGCATTCCAATTGTATTAAAAATAATAATCAGCGTACTGGGCGGAACATATTCCTTCTTCAGGCCACAATTTTAATTTTAATAAGGATTGTGAAATTCTACACTCAACTAATAACCAATACAGATTAGTTATTTATAAAAATTTTTATATTCACAAACATCTATTAATTAATAATGAATGCATTAATGAAAATATTCCAGATCAATCTTTTTTAGTCAAAAACACTAATTTACTACATTTATAACTTTTTGCTGTTTTTAATTTTCGATCATATTGTATGATTTTATTTGTAATCGAACTGTACTTATTTGAAGTTTCCTACGTTACCGACTTTAAGATCGTTAATCCATTTTATCTATCACGCCTTAATCTAGACATGTATTTCTCGTTCATTTTAATTTTAAAGTTTTCACGATGATTTTCCCTTTTTGGGGGACAAAATTTAAAATTAAAAATATTACTTTCAACTTTACCGTTATGTAGTTTTTAATTTTTTGACTTCAAAATTACTTATTAATTTATTTTTGATGTTTAATCAACTTTTCACGTAAATCTTACAAACCTCATATTTAATGTATTAACGATATCATTTACAGGTTTTTTTCATTAAATTGGTTTATCTGTTTGTTATTAATATTTTCTGCCTGGAATTTTCTAAATTAAATCATTCGTTTATCATAGGATGGTAAGTTTTGTGTTCATCATTTCATAGACTCAAGTTCATAATTGTTAATTTGTAATTAAGCACCTGTTGATGGCTTAAGAAATTTATAAGCCGAAACATTAATTAACGTAGTGCGAAAATATTTTTTCAACCTCTTTACAGCATACAGTTATAGTATTGTTAACCACTTGTACAATCAAATATTAAAATTTTTTAAATTAAAATTTGTGGGTAGACGACTGTTTTTTATTAATTATTAATCAATGATCCCACTACAAGTTAGGATGGATTCAATATATAAATAATAAAAGTTAAAATATTTTCTTAAATATTAGCATTTTTATTAAAATCAAGTGTTAAAGTTTGCAAGAGTGCGTGGCGCCTGTTACAAATACGATTCTAGAGAAATCCATAGAAGTATCAATAAAATTTTAACAGCCCCTATAAAACTTGCAAATATTGCTAGAAGTCGTAGAAATTTTAACGAATTCTGAAGTAGACAGTAATAGAAATACTTTTAAAACACTTAGACAGGATTGGCTACAACGACTTCGCACAAGTTTCGTAGTCACGGAAACAAAAAGTTATAAACGCTCCTGCATCACCAGAAAACGAAGTCTTTGGGTTCCAGCTTTAATTCTGCCTAGTTAGATTAAACGAGTGTCATAAGTCCAGTGCCAAGATGATATAAAGAAATTAAAGGGTTGGTAAATAGTTCTTGATATCTTAATTAACGATGCAAGCCCAGCAAAGACATCATTTCCAAAATCAGCACAAGTGAGTAAAAATACACGACCCTACATCAAAGAAAATTTTTGTAGTTTGATTCACCAAATTCACCAACAAAAGAACGCAACCATCCAAATTTGTGAACTTGAGAAACGTATGTAATAAGAAAATTGAGCGTAACATAAGTGAAAAACTACAAACATTATTCAACCACAGTGAAGGAATAAGGTTTTTATTTGTTTTCGTTTAAATATCTTTAAATAAGACTTTTTAAATTATAAATTTTGTATTTTTCTTTAAGTTGCGAATATCGCGCCGAGAAATCACGAACAAAGGTTAACGGCCTGAGATTCGAACTATTGTTAATTATTTGATTTAAAATTTCTTTTTTAATGTATAAATGCTGTGTTTATGTTGAAATAATAATTTGTTTAAACTTTAATCTGGTTATGCTCACGCAATAATAAAAATAAATACTAGTACCCAAGGGACAGCTAAGATAATCCTATTTAATCGTTTGAAACGTAATCGGCCCTTTTAACAAATTGACAGGCGGAAACCACCTTTATAGTTGGAGTTTTAGAAACAGTTTTAAAATATTTTGTTTGCTGCATTGTTTAAATTTAGTGAGTACACGCTATCCAATCAATCAATAATAACAAATCTAATTAAGCAATCCAGTAAACAATGGATTTGGAAGATTTGCTGGTAGGAATAAGTAAAAATGCTGATCCAGCATTCTTCTCAAAGAAAATATCACTGTCGACTCAAAACCTGAACCATAACAAGAAGCTCCGAAAATCAAACCCAGATTCTCTTGAATGCTAGGCAGTAGCATTAATGATTACACCATTGTATCTCAGCCATAAGCGATGTTATTTTCTCTATGCCTAATATTGCTATTGATAATGACTCTACTTGTTTGTACTAAATTTTTATTTCGCATTCATTGAATAGTGTGACAACGTAGTAGTTTATAAACTTTTAAATTATTTGCTTCGATAGGGTTTAGAATATTATGAATGTCATGAACCTGTCACTTTTTTGCGATTCATCCTGAAAGGCACACGTGCTACTGAAAGTTACCAACTATTTATGTAAATTTTACATACATTTTAAATATAACCGCTTCGGAAAGTTTTGTTATAATTAATTTTTATCTAACATGATTTGTTTTTCATAGTTTGCTATAATTTATACTTAATAAATGTGTGGCGTACATTTTTATTCCTAGATGGCCAAAGTCGGTACTATGATTAATTTTATTTTTCATTTTTAAAAGCGTAGTTATACTCGTATCGGTGTTCAATTACTAAACGTCATTCGGTATGAATACTAATCTCTAGAGTCCAGATTAGCTTTATTAAATATCTGGAATCTACTCAGTAGATAAGCTATTCATTAGTTATCTTTAGTCGTACCCAAGTTCAGAGGTAATCCGTACAATAGTGCTTGAAGATGCATATTACATGTTCAAATTAATTCAAACACTGTTTTATCGAGCCTTATTAAGGTTCTTTATCCTATTGATTATGGCCCCGAATGTGTTATAACATAAGAGGGCCTAAAATATTATTTTGCATCTAAAATTGAACATCTTTCAAAACTAGTTTTATTCTTTTCGTCCTACTTATAATTTTCGGCTAACAAAATTTCATTTTGTTGTAACTAAGATATTCATCTATACATAGGATCTTTTTCGATCATTGAGCATATTACGTGAAGACATATTTATCAAATAATGTATCAATAATATTTATATTGAATGTATTTAACTTCTGCTTCACTGATAAAGTTTAAATATTATTATGTTTAAAACAAAGTAGAATTTATTTATTTATTGTTCACATTTAAATGATTGTATTGCCATCCTTATACACGCGATTTGGCTAGTTTTAGAACTTTTCAGCATATTAATGTTCTAAACTTGCTTCCAAAATTACATTCTATGGAACAAGGCAATAAAATACTTTCTAGAAAATATATTTAGTAATCAAGGATAAATATTCCGAAAGAAATTCATTTCTGTTTATATACGGCTATCAATCCCCAGTCACCAAACTTTCTGTCGTTGGTAATACATAAGTAATTGAATTTTATTAACAACACCGTAAACACTTTTAAAGCATAAGTACGACATAAACTTGCTAATTTGAATATTTAAATCCTATAATGGTCTATTACGTAGTCGTGCCTTATTTAATTGATTTACTACCAATGTTGGGTCAGACGAGCGGTTTTTTTTTCTGGGAGGCAACGGCCACACAATGACAATATTCGGTCGCTTGAAATTTTAGTGACAGTTTTAGTTTTACTTGAAGGCTTAACCTAGGTACTTACAACCCTTTGTCTTTCTCGAACAAATACGACAATGTCAATTTAAAAGTAAATTTATTTAAATTGGATAATAATTTGAAAGTTAATTATATAACAAGAAAAAATAAAGCAATAAATAAAATTAATGTTAAATTTGGTTTAAAATATTAAGTTATTATCGATGCGATCAATTTCTATCAAGTTTATAAATATTTAAGTATTTTGTTAACACTTATCCTACTAGGAACTAAGTTATTTATGTGTAGCTTTTAAGTAAAGGTTTTCTACCTGCATTTATTGAATCTATGAAAATAAATATTTACGACCTTTGTTTAAGCTAATTTAATTATTTTTTTATTACTACATAAATTTTAAATGAATTTCCTTTAAATTTAAATGGTTTACTAATTAAGCACTCGCAGTTCGCGTTCGCGGCAAATGATAAGTATTCGAGAACTAACCTTTTTGTTGTCTTCTGGCTGATTTTGTCAGGTGATTCGAATGTCCACTCAGAATTTCTTACCACTCGGTGTAGTTTTATTAATTTCTTTGAATTACGCACTTGATCGATTCCCCAACTCATGGTGATTCTATTGTAATCCTTTCACTGCAATGTATTTGCAGAGACCTTACTGATGAACTCGTTTATTGATCGATGCACTATAAACATTTATGGCAGAACAGGAAAGGACTTAGTTTTTACTTGAGTTTGAGTTTATATAACTTTCGGAAATTCTCATTTCCCAATGGGATTGTTGGTTATTTGAATTTCAGCCAATGTCTTTGAACCAATGTTCGTTTCTCGATTCTCACGTAGATCGTTTTAAATTTATAGGTACGTGTCTTTTTGCGAGTTCTGGGTCTTACTTGCTACTTTACATGTCTTTGCAACAAGTTTGGTAAATTTTCCGCTTGTTTAAATTATACTGCCTATAGAGATGATCACGCAAATTTATATTACCTGTCCATATTTTGCTTTTAGCAAATCTGCTGCTGCTTACTAATCTTACAACTTATTCTAAAGTCTTAACATTAAATTTATGTTGGGTTAAAACACATTCTCGATGTCTCAGAATTTTATATGCAATTTTATTTAATTCTTAGGCGTGTTAATTATTGATTGCATCAACAGGACATTTTGCTATATATTAAATTATATTTTGTTGATTTCTTTTTGTAAGTAGATGTTTTTGTAAATGGATTTCCCTCAATAAAGTTATTACTATTATTATTATTATTATTATATTTAGTACCCATAATACTTATTTCTTTAATATTGTAATTTATTCTTAAATCCACATTAAGTTCCTGTTAACCAAAATGATCGTTTCTTCTTTAGTTTGTGCAAGTTCATTACAAAGCATCATTTAGATTTCCAAATACCTCACTTTAACGTCTAGTTCTAAATATTATTTATCTGATTTCAGTTATAAAGTTTAAACTGTAGAGTCCAAGCAAACTCGTTCAGGAAAATCTGAGAATGATATTCGTAGAATCTTAAGCTATGCTGAATAAACGTTATTCCCTTTAATTATTAATTATGAATGCCTTATTGATTAGAACAACTGGTAATACGATAGTTTTGAATTGACATTGAAACTTCTCCATCAGGAAGGTACCTAATATTATATCTGTTTATTTTACTAATTACAATATTAATTTCGTTATTTTCACTAAACACAAATTTTATTCATAAGAATATAAAAGATTTATATGGTTGCTAGTTGTCTTAATAATTGTTTAGTAAATTTATATTCTATCATCAGTGTAGTAGGAAGGATCTGGAAGTTATTTATAATACACATTCATTTTATTAGAAAAGCCAAGTTATATAGCGAATTCAACTAATTTAATCTATAAACATTGTAAGGACTTGTCTCTTCATCACTAAATGTTAGTAATGATGCTGTAAAACTATCCACCAATTTTTAGGGATAGGAGTTCTACCTTTTCTAAAAGCCATGTTGTATACTCTATTCTAAGAGATGTGGTTAAGAGTATGTAGGTCAGACCTCTTAGAGGTTTAAAAGCCGTTTAGCACTACACTGAAGTAATTGTAAAGTTAAACGTGGCGCGGAAGCTAATGTACGACGTTTTACTAATTTCTATCATATTATTGGCTGCTAAAATACCAAAATTTTAGTTACTGAAAACAATCGTAAACGAGGAGTAATATGAGAACGCCAATGCAGACCTTAACAATTTGGATAGCTGGTTTATTTTCTTTATTTAGAATTTAATAAGATATTTAGTTATATATGCAGTAATATCGCTTGTTCTAAATTATTAAAATTTGGTATCAAGTATTCATTTTAAATACTTCTTTAAAGCTGTACGTTTTATCGTCTCGAATAAGATTCTATATCTTGATTTCCGTACGAGTATTTGTGCTATTTTTATTTAGCTAATGTTACGAGATTCTATTTTAGTTAATACATGATTATTTAACAAACTTTTAATATTATAAATCTATATATATATTATATAATTTTTAGAAAATTATTTTTAATTTTTAGTTACATTTTAAAATCTGTTTATTTAATGCTCAGATGAAGGGATCAACACTTAGCTCGAAACGTCAGCCTTTAAATAAAAAATGTTTGACATCTTTCCTGTCTGGACAAAATACATTATACCAAAATTCTGTTTTATGCAGTAACTGATAAAAAATTTTATTAATAAGTATTTTCAAGAAGAAATATTTAATTAAATTAAATATATATATATATATTTAAATCTCATCTCAATTCCGGTAAAATTAATTTTGCTGTGGTAAGACTTTATATGTGTGAGTTGTGCAATTAAAACAGAATTTTATATACCCCAGTATACTGACGATTTAGCTAAGGTGGATCATAAAGTCCTCATGTAGGTAACACCATGTTATTTAGCATCTTTAATTAGCAAATATTAAAAAAAGAAGTGGTTTCCTATTTTTTTTCTTTGAAAACACGATTCTTAGGGTTTTCAAACTAATATCCTTTCTGTTAAAATTTAAAGTAATCCTGAAAGTGCAATAAACATCTCATATTCTGGTTATAATGTTACGTGTCTTTTGATATAATTATAGCGGTGGAAAATAAGGGTAAATGATAAGACCTACACAAAACTAGATGTAGATTATCTGGCTGGCTTGTTGAATGTTGAGAGTCATGGGTCTGAATTAAACGGTTGATGTGATTACAATTAGCGACGATTGGTCCAAAAGAAAGGAAAGTATTACTTCGGACGCAACCTCGTCTCGCCTATAACGATAATTTTGTGTTGTATAGTATGTGTTACATACTTGTGAATGTTTTGAACGCAACTATTCGAAAATTACTCGTACATCCATTTAAGAAATTCAATTATGCTAAATAAAATAAAATACTGCGATAAGTGGGAAACAGATCATTTATGCCGGTTGTGCTGACAATCATAAAATAAATAAGTTGGAAATATGTAACAGTTATTACTTTTTTGTCTCAAGTCTTCCTTAGGACACTTGTGATATGCAAAAATGTTAATTAAGGTGCTTCCTGAGGTAAAATTTAGCTAAAAATTTTGCTTCCATTAACCAATTTTACAATAAAATTATAATTAATTGGTATACTATAACTTGTGCAATAAATATCAAAATAAAATTACCAATTGTTTCTCTACGCACAATGATAACAACATTGCTAATTAGTAGAAACTATTAGGTCTGCTAGTAACTCCCAAAATCGTATTCCTAATGTAGTTATTAACTCAACCAAATGTGTTATAAAAATTTCTAGATATAGGGTTTTTATCAGCCCTGAGCTTGTGTTCGAGTAAATGTTGTGTATGTGTTTAAGATTTGAGACCTTTTGATTGGTCAACTCAACAACGGGAAGCGAATGATAAAAAATTATAAAAGCAGATTGTTACAAGAAAAATAATTTTTCTTTGGTCCAGCACTGTGATACATTAAACAACTGTGACTGTTTCGGAAGTAGAACATTTTTTTGATAGTTCCTATGCGAACTCTGCAAAATACTTTGCTCGCTAAAAGTATTATTCAGGTATTTGAAAGTTATAGTAACTCTGAGTTGTAACTGGCAGCAAACTAAAGTATTACCGAAGCACCGTCAAAGAAATTTATAAAATTTAGGTTTTTCTTATAAAAACTGGAGTTTCTTTAAATCTAGGAACCAACTAAAAGGTAAAACTTGAAGATTTCCTATCCAGATCATTAATTAGCATGGAAATACATCCAATATCCAATTCTGTTTAAAATGGAAATAAACAGACGGAAGATATAATATCGAAAAATCAAAGATAATATCAAGATCAAACTTACAACATAAGTGGATGCCTTCTAAGCTCTAAAACTAATACCTGTGTTTAAAACGAAGCATAAACTAATTTTACAAAATTAATTTCATCATAAAACTAATTTAATATAAATCTAATAAATCCTTTTTCTACCTGTAATTTAGATCTTTTCAGTAGAAAGAGTAGCTCAACTGCTGTTTATTTAGGATAGAGTACACTTTAAGAGATATAATATAAGGGATCATTACATTTTGTTACATAACTGTGCTGTAGTAATTTCTATCAGTAGACGTGTAAGAATTTAATTGCAGTTTTTATATTATCGTGTTTAATTTTGAATTTTAAGTAAATGAATAGAACCCATTGTGCTTTGTTATTTAATGGTATACAAACATATGTCGTAAATATAATTTTGGTGTGAACCACAAATTTTAAAAATAAATATTGAAATGGAAGAATAAACATTTTACCCCCAAGTTAGACTTAGTGACACAGCCAATTTATTATCCGGATAGAAGGGATTTCTCCCTCAGGCTTATTAAAGATAATAAAGTCTGAAAGAAGTTTGGTTACCTACTTCTAAAATCTAATGATTGCGTAATTTAAAGGACGTAATACAGCAATTTATTAAAATTTCTCATCACTGTCAACCAAGTAACCAACATAAGGTTGTCTATATTTGCTCACAATTGGAATATTCGATGGAAGTTAGTAAACAAGATGTGAAACAATTTATCACACTTTATTGTTAATAATAATTAACCTATAACATGTTTTGTCCTAAAAAGCATTCCCAAATAAAATTTTGTCATGATTTAAAGAAGATTTAGGACAACATAACAATAGTTGATGTTATAAGTTTAATTGTAACAATTTAGTTATAAGTTGTTTAATTATTATTTGAGCACTTTTCTAGGCCTAGATGGCATAAAAATAATTGTATTAGCTATTTGTGAAATAAAAAGTCTTAAATCTAATTATTAACCAACTTGTAACTTATAAATTGTCATCTAAATATACATTTCATGTTATTCTCTCATAAATGTCCTTAAAATCATCACAAAATTCTATTTGGGAATACCCTCTTAGGTAAAACATGATACACGTTAATTATCGTTAACAATAAATTGGGAAACACCGTTTGAATATGTTATTTATTAATTTCTTTAGTTTTGAATGTTGATCTACAGACTTTTGCCATATGTTACATACAAACGTAAAAACAAAAATAAAGTTAATAAAGTGTAAAATTAAAGTAAATCATAGTCTCATCCATAAATATTTTTAATTATAAATTTCATTTCCTATTAGGGATTTTGAAACAACTAAAAATAGGATATAACATTAATCATAGAACACATTTATATTATGTATATATATATATATATATATATATATATATATATATATATA
>JAHWXV010968843.1:0-10974 GCA_024586415.1 Phrixothrix hirtus | reverse complement strand
TATATATATATATATATATATATATATATATATATATATATATATATATAATAAGTTTTTTTAATGCACCTGATAAATATTTAAAACTAAATTATCATGAAAATGAAAAATATTTACTTACGTAAGAAAAATAAAATTACTTTTACTTTTACAATATACAAAGTGAAAATTCTAAAAATACCTTATCTCTTGTTGATATCATGTGACATACTGTTTTCACTTCAAAACATTCATCTAGATACGCTTACTGTGAGTTAGGAACTGTTTTCAAATGCGGCGTTTTCCTGATAACACTATATCATTATACTCTGTATGCTATAGCATCCAAATCACCCCTATGTGATGAAATTTAGTGGAGTTTTGTACAGTGACAAGTAAATAAGCCAAAAGTAAAAAAAACATATAATGAATTAAATGCACTTGATAGAGCAAACTAATTACGTACAGAATATTTAAATAATTAATTTTTCAAAACTAATCGCAAAGCAAATTATAAATCTAACAAACCCTATTAGTGAATATCGCTATTAAATAGGTAAGTGTTGAAATATTTATAAAAATTATTAATCAAGCATTTGTTACCAAATTAATACGTTCTTCTTACAATCAACACAATTGAAATAGGATGCATAGAAGCAAATCTTCCGACAGCAATAGATCAGCAGAATTTCTAAGTTTGAACATAGGTTCATCAATTAAAACTCTATAAATTGAATTAAAATTCCATAAATTCATAGACAGCAGTAAAATGTTCCAACAAAATAAAGTCAATCAAAAAATATTTGGTCGTAAAAACAATTTAAATACATTATAAAATTCTATGAATTAAGGTAATCATGTTTTAAATGAATTATAAAAAGTTCAAGTTTTAATAAAATTTTAGTATTTTAGTATTCTTAATTTTGAGATCCAAATAATTAAAACACGAACAACGATTAATAAATTTTTAAAACAATAACTCAAATTATGCACCTAAGGGTTGAATTAAAAATGTAATCTAATTTAGATAATTTTGTAACCAAAAGGCCATTAAATATAATTTATGACATGCGATTCCATCAACAATTCTCAAGGTATCATATCAATCAACAATCAAATATTAAATTAGTTAAGCAAAGAACTGTTAGATGAAAATTAACCTCGTACGTAGAAGCAATTTCATAACATGTCAGCATGTTAAAAAGAATTCTGCCAAATAGCACGTAGCGTATGCAAAAATACGATTACTTGTCAAAGCGATTTTTGGGGAAGCTTTCACCGAATTACCGATTACCGATGCAGTCTTGATGAAAATAAATAAAGGAGAAGACTTATCCCTTATGTTAATCCTGCGCAAATGTATGCAATTCTCACAAGTCAAGTGACTCAAGAACCGATCACTACTTAAGAATGGATTAAAGTCAAATATTATATTTCCTCCTTCTCCCTATCGAATTGGCTGTAGCCTAGAACAACACAAATTAAGTTTAATTGTCTAGTGTTATTAACCCTAGGTGTGATTACAAATAATTAAGTAACTAAGAAAATGTAATATTGTTGAGTAGAACTACATTTTGACAAAGTAATTTAAAAAAAAATTAAAGCAACGAATAACGGAGAAGCTAAGAACAGAAGTTGCAGTTCCCATATAATAAATGCTAGTGAATTTTCTATTAAAAGATATAACTTTACATTTAGTTGTGTTTAAAGATAAGTTACTTTTTGACACCAATTAATACATCATTCATGTCGTTCTGTAAAGATGTATCATCATCTAGGTAGTTAACAATAGAATACAATTTAAAATCATTACCAAAAAGAAGACAATGATGTTTAACTGCTACCGGAAAATTTTTTATGAATAGAAGAAATGACAAGGGTCCAAGGTTGGATCCTTGAGGAACCCCTTATAGAACTTGAAATTTATGTTAATTATAACCATTATATTTTATATATTGCCTGAGATCAAATAAGTAACAGTAGAACGTTTCCTAACGAAACAATGTTGTTCGGTGGCTACTTCGTGCGCACTATCACTGTAAACGTATTTGTATAGTATAATTTCGAATAGTTTAGAAAGTATCTGCGTCTGTTGGTACAGAATCCGGTATAAAGATATACCCTATTTGAACTTGCCGCCACACGCGCTGTAATAACAGTCGGCGCTCGTTTCATGTGTGCTTGAGTAGCACAAACCTTGCCAATATAGCGTAGAACGGTGAACAACGTGTATTTGTGTTGGAGACGTATTTTAAAAATGGCGGTTCCATGATTGCGACGCAGCGGAAATTTCGCACTAATTTCGGTGTTGGTCAACTTGGAAGAGTTCCAATCAAGAAAACCATATTGGTGTGGGTACAAAATTTCCGACAGCGTGGTTTAGCATTGAAAAGGAAATCTACAGATTGACCCCGCAGCATTCGGACACCTCAGAATGTTGCAGCGATGCCAAGCTGTCATTAGATCACCACAAGGTTCCGCTAAAAAGCATGCTTTCGCCTTGGTGCTGTCTGATAGGAGTGTGCGAAGAATTCTACATAGTCACCTAAAGGTTCACCCGTATGAAATAGTAATGGTGCAGGAACTCAAAGAGCATGACAGGTGCAATTGACAGGCTGTTTGTGAGAACATTGTCACAAATGTTCCACCTGATCGTCTGTTGTATAGTGACGAAGCCCATTTCCATTTATCGAAGTTCGTCAACAAACAATATTTCCTATATTGGGTCCCACACAATCCTCTACAACATCAGTCATCATGTAACTAGTGTGCTATTGCAGAATGCACAGGTACTGTTCCTTCCAACCAATGTTGAAATGTTACGCAACTTCTTGGATCTCAGACCCAATGAACAACAAAGGGATGCGCTTTTGTGGTTCCAACAAGATGGAGCGACCGCACATAGGGTAAGAATTTCTAGGGTGTTTCTGAAAGAAATACTTCCAGTCCGTCTCGTTTCGTTAAATGGTGACATCCCGTAACCGGCCCGGTCGCCAGAGCTGGCCACTTGCGATTACTTCTTGAGGGGACACCTAAAGATTGGAGTCTTTAAACAGAGGCCGCAGACTATCGAAAGGCTGAAGAATGCCATTCAGAACTCTATCATAGCCCTACCAGCGGAAATAACTTGCTAAATAATGCGCAACTTCACTGTACGATTACAAGAATGCATCACTCGTGAAAGTAAACATCTGGAAGATATCATATTCAAAACTCATTAAAAGTTCAGTGTTACATGGTTAAATAAATAGCAAATATTTCTCTATACGATAGTAAAATAGAATGTTGTCCAGGATCATTATTTATCTTTTTATTCCATGTTTAAAATAGGACACATCTTTATGCTCGATCTTGTATGTCTTTTTAATCGTCGTAAAAGAGTATGTCATCTTTTTGAGTATTAGAAAGTAGTTATCGTTTAATAAAGGCAGTGGTGCGGGAATTTTCCTCTGGGTAACGGATTCAAGTTGTTTATATACAGAAACCCGAGAAAACTATAAATACTATGTTAATGTATATACAAATATTTTACTTAGCCATTAGTAGACGACCATCAATTTATAGTCGCTTGAGGAATTTATGGTTTTCTTTTGAGTTCTGGGTAAATCAGAGATTTAACCCCTAAACCGATCTCATTGTGCCACTGGATTAAGGTCTTGACAAAAAGATGTGTGCCTTGCATTGCCTCTTTAAACGTTAAAGCTTCTTATAAGAATGATTAGGAAGCAACTTTTCAACGAAGAACCATGAATAAACTCTGTAGTTTTTGAATCGTCGCTGATAATAAAATCAGCAATTTCGTAAACTTTTATTTATGATAAAGGAAGTTCTTGCTGATAAAATCTTCTTGAGTAGCACTGGTATATGATTCTTGTTAGTTGAGCTTCAATAGATAGCATTGTTTATGTCATTTTAAATGGTCAATTTCTATCCCCAATTTTTATAAATCATTTATTAGAATCATCTCTTTTGAAGGCACAGTCATAATTCAACTATTAGATTAATTTCACACATAGAAGTATCTGCAAAAATGACAAAAATGCTTTTTGGAAGATACAATGATAAACTATAATTTTCCTTTGAAATATATTTTGTTATACCTTACTTCCTCTAGAGATCATTACACATTAACAGTGCATGTAGTACGATGACAATTACTTCCCTAAGATTTTTCGGTTAAATAGATAACAGCTATTGTAACAAAAATTGATAATTTGAATCCACTGTGCACAGTTCTTTCTTCTATAAATAGATTCACGATTAGGTCAGTTTTAATAAACGTGATTAGAAAATGTTGCACATTTTAAATAATTTATAACGCCGAATTACCTCTGTAGCATTAATTTTAGCTTTATGAAAAACTATCTATAATGTGCTGTTGATACGTTAAATTTAAAGAAAATTCTTGAACTGGTTTATTATTGATTATTTTTTTGTGTCATAATTATGTTAATTTTTTAAATTAATTTCTGAAAAGTAATTAAACACAATATATTATTTCAAAGAATATATTAATACTGATTATTACATAAATATTGTGAGTCGTTTAACTATAATAAATAATTAATCTTATAATTTAAACAAAGTACCGCCTATTAAATTTTTTCTTATTTTTACTACAATTAAAATTTATTATCATTGCTTACTTTTTATTGCAATTAATGGCGTCGGATTAGAATGCCAAGAAACTGCGGTGCAGGGTATATAAACGGATTTGAAATGCAAACCTAGCCTTTAAATTTAAATCAGCCTGAATCTAGAAGATATAATGAAATGAAGTTACGCCAAAACGTAGAATTGTAAAATCAGTTCAAAATGTGATTGCAGGAATACTGCTAAACGAGCAAAGTTTCGTGGATTTTTAGAAAGACGATAATTAAATAGTTATTACCCTAATTTTCTTAATTTTAATTATTATTTAAACCACCGCTTTAAATAAACAATTATTGAATTACATAACACTTGTAAGTACAAAAATTAAAATTGATTAAATCTGGATGCTGTATTTTAAGCTACTTAGTGACCTGCAACACGGAAAGGCTTTTATCCGTTTACCTTTAGACGATTTAACTTTTTTAGGTTTTATGTATATTTAATCCTGCAATTTTTCTTTTTAATTTAGACACATTAAATTATTTAAACAGTACGTTAGTTTATTGTTTACAATCCCTATCATTCATTCTTAAATGCCATTGACTTACTCACATGTTTTAATTTGCTCATTAAAAATTAAGCTTATGGAATCTTATGAAAGACGAAGCTTGTAATTTGTGTTTCCCTATTAAATACAGTTAAATTCAGATATAGAACAGGAAATGGTAAATTTATATTAAATATATTTCAGTGTAGGTAGTTTTTAAAGATTATAAT
Source organism: Phrixothrix hirtus (assembly GCA_024586415.1). Classification (NCBI taxonomy): domain Eukaryota; kingdom Metazoa; phylum Arthropoda; class Insecta; order Coleoptera; family Phengodidae; genus Phrixothrix; species Phrixothrix hirtus. The sequence goes on along the minus strand of JAHWXV010968843.1, from coordinate 5,625 downwards.
TTAAACTTTGATTTCTATTTGCTGCAAATATTTACATTGATTTAGCATTTAAAAATGTTCTAACAAAATTATATAATTATTATCTGTATCGTATAAAAATACATAAAGAACAAAGCATTTTATAATTTAACTACTCTTCAGAAGTTTAAAACTGATTTACCTTTATTTTAATAAGTGATGAACGATTAAATTTATTTTTCAGAAAACTATATTACAGAAAATGTGTAAGTTTGTGTTTCAGCACAAAACTTTACAAAGAAACTAGGCGTAATAATTAATACTAAGATCACAATAACCTCCTTATAAAATCAAAGTTAAACGAAATACGTAAATGAATGATGAAAATCAAAACCCTGTTTAGAAAAATTGAAACATTGTACTCGCAGACCTTCTGTTAGGCTATTAGTCCTTTTATAGTACAGTAAATGTAAAAATATTTGACATCCTTCATTTCGTTTACCAGGAAAACGTTCTTCTGCTTTTATAATTTCTAAAATTCCCTAAAAATGAATTCAATGTCCTAATACGTGACATATACATACACACCACATTTGTTTTGATTACTTAATATAGTTTCAACAACTAACAGACAACCTTTCCAAAATTTTTTAAATCAAAATAAGAATTTGTCCGTATCTACAACTGCTGACATCTATGGACTCTTCACATACTTAACTAAAATTTAAATAGGAACCTCTAATAGGTATTTAAATTTGTTTTCCAATCGATAAATAGCATTTATGACTTTAAATTGAAATAGTACATATTTAAAAGTGTTATTAAACTAGTTGAAATTATATTTAGTTTAACTTACATAAACAAGTTAAAATATAGAGTTTATAGAGTGAACATCCTGAATTCAAATGTGGAACATGAATTTACTGTTTGATGTTACAGCAGTGATATACAATCATAACTCATGCGCTTCTAAACAATTAAAATCACCTAGCCTAGCCTAACTAAGTCATGGTTACTCCAATTTCCATTTAATTTCTAATATAACTTTAACAATAATAGTAGCAAATGTCTGTATTGCATATATATGGGATAAATCATTAATAAAACAAATGTAGTTAAATACTTACAAAGATATGTGTTCTTTTAGAAATCACACTCCTGCAAAAAGTTAGTGTTAAAATTATGATAAAAATTCATTGGCATCTAAATTATAAAGAGAATTAAAGCAAATTTGTTATCGCTTAAAAATTCCCACTTAATAAATTCAATAATTATAAAATAAATTATATACGTCATAATTGAAAGGAGGAAAACTACTGAATACCATTTTGTTACAGATTGTTGAAGATCATTATCACTTTACACATCAAGCAGTTACCAAAAGATCTCTGTTGCCAAATATAGAAAAAAAGGTGGGACTTGCAGCCGACACACGAGTTCATTGGTCCCAACAACAGGTTATACGAAAGAGAGTTAAAAGGGATATACGATTACAAGATTCTGATCCCCGCTGGCCTGGCATGTGGTACTTGGTAAGTAAAATAATATTGCTATAGCTAAATATTCCAACAAATTAAATTTTTCGTCTGCTTTATTTATGAAGGAATTATACGTATTGTAAAATATTAATCATTTATATGTCTATTGAAATTATGTAATTGCTATTGCATTGTCAAACTGAGGGTTATTAAATTATGTTTCAATCGACAAAACAATTCTAAAGTTTTAAACTAAAACCACGTTAAATTTCTACGTCAAATGGCCCCAGTATTTTGAATGTGAAAATGTACAAATAATACGTATTTGGAAAATAAATTACAGCACACGTAAACCACGGTATACGCGATAGATACGTTCTGCGAAACACTGTGTATAATGAATACGCGTAAAACTGGAGCAATTTTATATGTAAACCATAGGATTAGGTTCAATTTAAAATCATTTTGTACAATGTTTAGATTAAAAACAACCACTATCATTTTTCTACTCGTATAACCAATTATAGTGCATAAAATAAAAAACAAAATGCATATTTTAGTAAAAATATTCTCAAGATGTACACTAAGCTACTAACCTTATAAAATCCAATTTCACGATTTTATAATGAGTTTCTGAAGAGACATAATATTTTCAGTTAAAGTAGACGGTTGAAGTTCGTTTGAAGCGTCAATCTGTTTAGAAAAAACGTTCGACTGTTGACTTGATTTTTCTTCACCATCTGCTCATGACAGTCTTTGTAGAACGTTATACATCTTCAACTTCTCTCTCACTTTGGTGCTTCTCTCCATCTCAGAATGATCATCTTCAAGAATTGCCATCATTTAAAAGACTTCTGTAAGTTTGTTGTCAGTTTCCTTGCAAGTTGAACTCCTTAACTTTGGTTTCTTCTTTCTTATTAACCTCAGTGATAGCTATCAGACCCTCATTGCTCAAATCCTTGAAATTAGAGTTCAGAACCTTACACACATTCTCTTCATCAACATCAGTGAAACCAATTTGTTGTTCCATGCCCTCTATCTCTTCAGTTACACTGGTAATGTCGCTGTCCAATTCATTTGTTGAAACTGATACAGTATCACGCCATGGCTTTCTCCATGTGACAGTTATACATTTTGGAGTGATATTGTTCGATGCGTTTCTAAGTATATCAATCGCCATCTTAATGTTAAGCTGTTGCCTGAATGTTTTGATGGTATGCTCGTCATTCTTTAAATTCGTCAATGTGCTTTGAAAAGGTTCTACACAGTGGCATTAATTCCCTGATTTATTGTCTGCAGGACAGAAGTGGTGTTGGTAGCCAAAAACATAATGAGAAAATTTTCATTAAATTCAGTAATGGAAGATGAATGGTTAGGAGTATTATCAAGGAGGAGGATAATTTTAAAAGTAATTTTTTCTTTCTGATAATACACCGACCACATATTATTCAATTTTTTGGCAAAGTAATCACAGAAAATTTAAGATGCCATCCAATCCTTTTATTCCTCCTCCAATGAATAGGCAACCTACTCCTAGCAAATCCCTTCACTGCCCGTGGATTTTGTGAATGATAGATCATTAGAGGTTTTAATTTACAATCACCTGAAGCGTTTTCTCCGACAATGAAAATGTATCGATCCTTAGCGACCTTAATACTAGAAGCAGTTTATTTATCGATAGAAAAGAGTCTACTACTAGGCATTTGTTCTTAACCGATTTCATTCAGATTAAAAATATGTTTCGGTGTACAACAGTAGTTATGCTATGACAGTTCTGGCGCAAAACGCTACATAACCTCACTTTTGAAATTTGGCGGCCATCTTGTCTGGGGAGACAGCGGCAGCCAGCTTGTAGGAGGAGTCGGCGGCGGCCATTTTGTGAGAGGAATCAGCCATTTTGTAGGTCGGCCATTTTGTTGGTGGGCGGCGGCCATTTTGCGCGAGGGGTGGAAGGAGTCGACCAGTATGAATGAAAGTTGTGATGTCATGGAAACATTTGTAGGTATGAAATTTCATTAATTCTGGATCACGAACCATCACGTCTTGTGTTCAGTCAACTCTCGAACCATCAGCATAGAAAATACATTTGTGATCAAAGTCTTTGGTACTTCCAAAAGAAACAAGTTAGAAGCTCACGCTATAGACTGTAATAAGGTAAGTGACTATAAAGCAAATCAACCTAAACCGGGGACGTTTCTAAAATTTAAAAATTATCAAAACAAAGAACTTGCACTTTTTGTTATATAAGCCGATTTTATATGTTTATTAAAGCACTTAGTAAGTCTGAGAATGATAATAATAGTTTTATAATTACAAGTAAATGCCAATTACATGCGGCCTGCAGTATCGGTTATTATTTACACTCTTCATTATCTATTGCTTCACCATCGTATTATAGATCAATCGGAAACGATTGTCAGAAATGGTTGTTGAAGAGCTTGAACAAATTACATTTGAGCTAAAATCTTATTTTGATTTGAATGTTCCTATGGAATCGCTATCTTTGGAAAAGCGGCTGGAACATTCGGTTATATATCATATATGTGAAGAACGCTTTAGTGAAACGGTGAAAGATCATTGTCATTTGGATGAAAATATAGAGGTGCAGCGCATAATGGATGCAATCTAAATTATAGATTGAAATCTGTAGTTCCTATAGCATTTCACAATTTAACTGGATACGATAGTCGCTTATTAATTAAAGAACTGGCAACCTGTATTCCCGTAAAGATTTCAAGTTCACCGATAAACAAAGAGAAATACATTTCTTTTACGAAAACAGAACTAAATACTAACATTTAGTTCAAATTTATAGATTCCTTTAGATTTACGAGTTATAGTTTGGCTAAATTGGTTTCCTATTTACCATTTGAAGACTTTAAAATTCTAAAACAGTAGAATTTGAATTTTGATGAAGAAAAGATGAAATTATTAACCCGAAAAGGCGGCTTTCCTTATGACGATCAACACAACAGATTTTATGATGGTATAAATGAAATGGATATATCCAATGATAATTACGAACATGCAAAAAATATTTGGAATAGATTCCAAATTTGCAATTTAGGTGAATATTCAGCCCTTTATTTAAGAACGGACGTGTTAAATTTAGCAGACGTGTTTCAGGAATTTCAAAATTGTTGTTACAGTATATACGGTTTAGATTGGACACATTATTATACTGTTCCGGGATTTTCATGGGATGCTATGTTAGAGTTGATCTCCGACGTAGATATGTTACTATTCTTTGAACAAGGAATTCGAGGTGGAATTGGTCAATATTGTAAACGTTACAGTAAAGCTAACAGTAAATATTTAGAAAACTATGACCGCAGCTGTTCTTCGAAATATCTTTACTATTATGATGTGAATAATTTGTACGCTCTAGCGATGAGTAAACCATTACCTATAAGTGAATTTAAATGGCTTAGCGCTAATAAAATTAGAAATTTAGACGTTACAGCTATACCCAATGATTCTCAAGCGGGGTATGTTTTGGAAGTCGATTTAGATTATTCTAAGCGGTGCATAGAAATCCCCCGAAATCTAAATTACCCAAATTGATGACTACGCTACACGATAAGAGGCGATATGTGATTCACTATTGCTAGCTAAAACAATGTTTGGTTGCTGGACTTAAGCTGACGGCTATTCATAGAGTTCAAACAGTCCCGCTAGTTAAAACTATATATAGACCTTAATACAGCACTAAGAACTATATCTACAAATGGCTTTCAAATAAATATTTATAAGTTTAGCAATAATTCTATTTTTGGAAAAATCATGGAGAACGTTCGAAAGTACACACTTGTTAAACTAATCTATAAGTGGATGGGGATGTATGCGGTCTGTTACTATATAAGTTTGGAAAATTTTCACAGTAGAACTATTTTAAGCGATAATCTCGTTACAATTGAGCTTAGTAAAGTTGAAATAGACTTTATGTTGGCATGTGTATTTTATACATTTCCAAAGAATGCATTTATGGTTTCCATTACAATTTTATGCTGAATAAGCATAAATCGAAAAATTTAAAGCTACTATATATGGATACAGTTTCTTTTATTTCTGAAATAGAATGCGACGATCTTTATGATTTTATAAAGAGAAATCTGGACAAATTTGATACTTCAAACTATCCTGCAGATAATATATATATATATATATATATATATATATATATATATAT
>JAHWXV010968808.1:0-11896 GCA_024586415.1 Phrixothrix hirtus | reverse complement strand
TGTCAGAAGAAGCATATGAGTAAAATAAACGCCTTAAGTATGAGGTACCTAAGAGCTGCATGTGGCAAAACGAGACGTGACAGAGTAAGGAATGAATGGGCGATGGTTACTTGCCAGGTGAAGGAGACACTGCGTGAATTGTACAAAAGAAGTGCGTTAAGATGGTTTGAACATGTGGGACGAATGAGTAATGAATGCTTAACAAAGAGAATATATGAGACAGGTATTAATGGAAAACTAGGTAGGGGTAGACCGAGAAAGAGGTGGTTGAATATGATTGAATAAATTGTAAAAGAAAAGAGAGTAAAGGGCGCAAAGAATAGGAGAACTTGGCAAAAACGTTGTATGAATTTAATGGAAGCAAAAGAAGTATGTAAGGACAGAAAGGAATGGAGAAAAATAGCGAATGATAGTAGGATTGGTAAGTAATAGTGGGCTGGTGTGGATACTGTAGAGTGCTGGGAGTTGTGGTGAAGGGGGGTTATAGTGAGAGGGGTTGGTGTATGGGTGCATGCAGTGGTTGTGAAGGTGGAGGCTTTATTGGGTTTTGCTTACTCCACTAAGAGAATGGCATGATAGGTAGTAGTAGTAGATGGTTGTATAGCAAAACAGAGAAATATCCCCTTTGGTTAAAACCATTAAAGACGATGGAGGAAAAAGCTCTTTTGTCGTGAAAGAAGTACTCAATATTAAAGTATCTACCGAGAAAGGAATAGGCCGATTCGTGCTACACAATGTTATTGGTGCCAATTATTTAGCCTTGTAGAATTCCATTGTGTCACTTCATATTGTTGTGTAAAATGCGATGGGAGTCGTCCTTCTTCCAAATCAACATTTGACAGAAAGAAACCAGGCAAAGGTTGTAACTAATGGTGAAGCACCTCTCCAGCGTAAGATCGTCTCAGCTAACCTTGAGCAAGTAAAATTACGAAACCAAGAGGAAGCGGAAACAAGCATCAACGAAAAGGAAGTGGAAGGAGTGTCTTTTGACGACAAATCGATGGAAGTCATTTTCTTAAAACTATTTACAAGTATGCTACTTACTTTCATCGAAAAGATCTGCACTAACTAACAAGCCGCTAATTCTTACTACCTGGATGCAAATGATGTCATATGCAAACTCCATGAGCTGGTGATCTCAAGGAAAAATAAATACATTATTACTGACAGAAAGCCACTCCAGCTTACAACATTCGAATTGAGAACTAAGACACACATTGCAAAACAAATAGGGCAGGACAAAAGGTGACGTAGCGGTGTTTGTCTAAAACAACGGTTGCGCGCGCAAAACTATGGAAGCAATCAAAATTTTAACAGGGTTCATAAAAAACTTGAATTTTTACTGTCTGTAACCCACCACCATTCAGAAGATGTAGACATTCTCTTGATAAGCAGTTCTACGATTATCGAAGGGGACCTTAGTGTCAAGCACCAGGCTTGGGCTAGTCGTAATTTAAACCCCAAGGCTGCATTCTCATGCAACATATGAAAAAAATCAGAGATTAACGCAATTGAACTATCAGGTATCGAGGGGGACGTCCTTAATAATTTCATTCTCCGGGATACTGTTAAACAATTAGAAATAAAGGCGACCATCGAAGTGGCGTCTGATCATTTTCCGATAGTTGTCTTCCTCGGACATATACAGCACAAAACCTCACAATACAGAGAACATGGTGGCAACACGGGCCCAAAGTACCCTATATGTTCCAAAAATCTGTCGTAAAGCTAAAGCCCCGTATCAAGTAAGCATGAAGAGACCAGCCTATACTTCCATTCCTATGATCTCCAAAACTAAAAATAGCTACAAAATAGATTAACAAAATCATCAAGGAAAGAAAGGAAACAAATAGATTCAACAAAGTGGAAGAGACAACGATACCCAAATTCCCTCCTAGAACATTAGGCCGTTATATGTACAGTGAAGAAGCTTAACCTACAAACAATATGTCAATAGTCAAAAAACTTAAAATCGAAGTTGACCAAATCCACAAAGACGAAACGTCGGGTCCATTTTTTTTACATGCGCTTTATTGGAAATTGATTCATAAAAGGACTGTACCACTACATACAGTTAAATACTTCGTTCACAATATAATCAAAAATATGTATTATCGTAAACACTTTTTGATTTACTCACTATGGCAACGAGCCCCTTTCTGGATCACCACCAAAACCTTTGCAACTATTGAGAAGGTTTTCTGGTTTGTATCTTCCAAATTTGAGAACAGTCCTTCATGTTGTTTTTAGGTTATCGTGGACAAAATTCAAGCACAGACGGACAGACATCACGCCTAAATTAACGTAAACGTGAAGATTTATTGAAATTGGCCTTGTAAAATTTTGACCCATTTTAATGGACCGCATGTCGGGTAAGTTAAAAATGACTACAAATACAAGTACTCACCGGTACACGACTGATTCACAACGAGTACCGGTTGTAATAGTTATAACCTGGCTATGGTCTGATTACGTTAGTTTAAAACGTTTTATAAATTTTGTTTACAAAATATCCTAGAGCAACGGTTTCAAGTGCTCTCTTAGATTTGACTGGCGCCCAACGGGCGACACCGCCATATGGTAGCACCTTTGCCGATCGGCAGAAGTATAATTATTCAATATTCAGAAGAATGAATGCTAACGTATCTCTGTATAATTTCAGTTATATATTCAAGATGTTTGTTGTTTTAATGGCCGTAGGTTCATCAGCACATAGCAATAGCAAGATAATGTAAAATAAACTACTTAAAGCTTAAATTCCAGATAAGTGGATGAAAAGTTGTTTATCCTAAACCAACAAACACGGTTTCGAGAAACTGAATTTGGAAAACTCCCTAAGGATGTATTAGGTGGGCATAAATGCGGCTGTGGCATTGGAAAGTTATAAACATATTCGAGCCAGATGGTTCATATTTTTTAACGAGCTAAAAATTGTTTGTAAGATTTACATTTATGTAAATGTTTAGTTTTCATAAAAAATATATAAATGATATTTTAAGTCTGTCGAAAAGTTCTTGATAGATCTTCATAAACAAGATTTTGTATAACAAAAAAGAACTCGAGATGGCATTTCAAATGTGTGATTTTCGCACGCACACAAAATTTAAAAAAGGAAACTACTTAGCTGTAAGTGGTTGTCGATTAGGAGGGAGGCTGTACAAAATAGGTCGATAAATTGTAAATATTACAGAACATTTTTATAGTTTTCATGTATACACGAATTTGCTTTAACGATAACACTAAAAGTAAACGATAAATCATATAAATATTAAACAGCATTACTCTCTAAGCTGCTGTTATTTTAAGGGTTGAGACGCAAACTTTGTTTCCCAAACTTAGATTCATCCCTAATTTATCATTTGTATGTTAATTGTTTCAAACTTAAAGAGTTTCACCCTACAATCAAAATGTTGAGTCAAGAGGAAACACTATATAGGCACTAGATTGCTGTAATTTAAAATTTTAACGCCAAATTAAAATGCTATGCTCAAGAAAGTCATCTCTGCTGCTAAACGATAGATTAAAGACAGGTGGTGAAATATTTGAGCCCAATTGAAATTGATTGTGTAAAGAACAAAACATCTGCTTTACGTTGTATAGTTGAAGGTCGCCAGTGATTTTAATTGTCTCCAAATGCATGTCAAAAATTCATCTAATTCCACTTGCTTCTGGATTTTGGGTGAAATTAAATAATTTTTTATATCAAGTAAAAGCTAGACAAAAAATAATTTTCAGACAAATTCTTTTTCGCTTGATACAAAAACAAACTTTCCTGATTGTTCAGTATCGATATCATTGTGAGAAAACGAATAAATTTTACTAACTGAATATGCTCATGACTCTTCTCAGCGTCATAACCAAACAATTTAAAATTTGGTCAATAGAAAACTATTACAGATCAAACAATGCAACGCGTTTATGATGAACATTCTGCTGAATGGCCATCTGGAAATTCTAAAAGTATTTGTCATATCTTGCATAATTAGCAGAATCCACTGAAAAGATGGATCAAACACTTTTCGACCCATGAAAGAACTCTTCGCTGGCTTATCATTGAGGCCCAAAGCTCTTTGGATAAAATATAACAAACATCCGATGCCGATTGAAGTTGTCCTGTTGGTGTATGGCTCAAACTTAATCATCAGGCCATTCCAAACCAAAAAATGCAGCGAACTCTGCTTAAAATTGCTATAAATGACAATAACCTCACATTTACTTATTGGTTTTCAGCGCAATTTTTCGAAACTAAACTAAAATCCGTTAAAAATCGTACATTAGACTTGCCAACCATTTCAGTACCTTCAATTGTGAACAAACATTAAGGCTTAGTTTTTTATGTTAAAATCAAAGTGAACTAAAAATATTCATAAATCTATAGCTTGGCTTTGACTACAGATGTCATGATTAATTTTTCCCTCTACCAAAGCTAGATAGGATACTGCAAACTGGGATGGAAGAATCAAAATTGATCAATGAAGTTACGTGATCAAAAAAATTTGTAACGTAGAAGAAGAAAACGCCTGTTCTTCAACGCAGATGAATCGAGATGAAAGGAGGTGGGCAACCTTCAGACTTAAATTACGGCTTGGATAGAACGTTTATTGCAGACTAAAAATATTTATCTCTGACTTAACTGAAGAAGACTTCTCATAACGGAAGGTGTTAACAACTGATAACTTTTGACGGCGCAGATGTCAAAATTGTTTCCAAGCCAAAAAAAAAGGAAAATATTCCAGTAAAACTTCAGCTTTCCATTGTTGTTCATAAATATAACAACCATCTAACCAAAATTGTCCCAGTATAAGATTATTTATCCAAGATTTTAACCATAGACACTGTTTTGTCGAATTAGTAGAATCATGCACCAAATATATGCTTTTGAACTGAAATATTTCGCTACCTTATGAAGAAATTTATTAAACGCATAGCTTTGGACGAACGTCCGCTATTGTTTGCAAAGTCGAGATAAACATTTCTTGGTGTTCCACTTTGCAGTCATCGACCGCTGTGTCTCCAAAATTCCTTGGGTGTAGAAAACACTGTGATCTTTTTCTTTTGACGGGCCTCATCTTTGAATACTCATGTCTTGTTGTGCAATTTTGTGATCCAGGTTTTATCTTCTGTTATCACACCAGTGGTATTGAGAGAACTTCCATTCTCGACCTTCTTTAGCATCTTGCTGCACCTAGTTTAAGGAATGAGGCACCCGCAGTGAACAAACCTCGCTTACGTTGAGTTTATCGTGAATGACTGCGCATACTTCAGGCGTAGGTCACAGAAGAGGACGGTAACCTTTAACAACAGTCGTCCCCATACTAAAATTTCTCTTCTGGAATTGCCCACATCGCATAAATATCGTTGTACGATATAGACAGCCCGATTCTTCCTGACATCCATCCACCCCATTCTTCAAGCAAAATTATAACGCTGCGATATTCAGCTTTTCTTCATCGTAATAAGGCCGAATTTGCAAGTGACAGCAGATTGAACATATCTTCACATTATGCATAGTACAACTTCACTCGACTTCTTGTTTCCTGACATAATAATAATTTTAAACTCCACAGCTTTCGCACACCCCTTTTGATTTATTTATCAAAAAATTATTAAAGATAAACGTCGTCATTCTGTAGTAGTTTCCGATACACCCTATGATTGGTTTAAAACGTCATCCGAATGTTGCACTGTGATTGATAATCGCGAAGATACTTTTGAAGCAAGTCATTGCCTCTTGAAAGAAGTCGTATCGTTGCAATGCTAAAGCTGCCATTAGGACCCTTTGACTTCGTTTAAGATGGGTCGCTATAGTAAAGGCTGTACGAAATCGAACTTTCGATTTATTTTTAAATTTAATCATCACATATCACAATCAAGATGGAAAATATTCGTTCCGGCGAAATTTATTGCAGACAATACGGCCCCTACCTAGGCAGCAAAAGAAGAATACAGAATAGAGAAAGCTGAATTGTGCAAATATGCGAAAGAACTGCAAGAAGCACATGAAAAAATCGCCAAACTATTAAAAAAATGAAGAAAATGATGGCATAGGGAAAAAAACGAAAGCTATTTTAGCGCCCAAATTCATAAAAGACTAAGATTACAACAAAGAAGTATAAGATATCTAAATGATAAAAGCCGCGAACGAAAAGAAAGAATACACAACAGAAAATAATTTCCTGGCACTCAAATTCCCAAAGCGGCTCAAGCAAAGTGTGGAAGAAAAAGTTACAACTAAGAAATACGACCTACCCACCCATGTGTAGAATTGTAAGATAAATAAAAATGACTACTAATTCAATAATGTCCATAACAACATTAAAATAACAAAATCGATTAATAACAAAGTCACAATATATTTACGGAAGTTTCAAGCATAGTCAGACTTCTCAGAAGAATTTTAGAATAATAAACCCCTGCCGCTCTCATCAGCTCCCAGAAGAAAAGAAGCTAAAGGTTGTGATTAACGGAATTCCTGAAGATATCTTAACAAAGGATGTCGAAGAATACCTTGCAGAGTAAAGAGCTAGAGAAGACACTAGGTGGACACTAAAAAGTCAAGCTAATGAAAGCAGATTTTTAATGCCAAAAGCAGCGACCAAGACAAAATAGGGTCTGCAAAATTAATATAACGCTATAGATGTCAAATTTTTGACCATGTATTCCACAGATTCAGTGGGCAAAATGTGCGAGGCAAAGGGAGATATATCAATGATATTTAAATTCCTCCATACGGTGGCGGGTTGCTGTGGGATAATTGGAACCCTTCTTCCGCCAAGAAGTACAAATAGGTAAGAGCAAGTAATGAGTTGAAATATTGCTTCATAATTCACTTCGGAGATGTCTATTGACTAAAAACACCACTGGAAGCCCGAATCAGACCAGGCGACTCCGAATACTAGATCCTAGTTACTAATCTATATAACTGGGTAACTAACTATTAGTAAATGTGCAAGTAGATTATACCAAGCCAAAAAGCTCCTCCCATAAATGCTGTAACGGCTTAGGTGAAATAAGGAAAATTTCAGGATGCATCCAAATAACTCAGAAAGAATAAAAGAAGAGAAGGAAGAAAAAATCGGGAAGGCGAGAATGTTGTCGAATGTCACCTTCGCAGACAAAATTAAAGGCCACAACAACAAAAATCAAAAAGAAGCAGGCCCAGCGATGAGAAAACGTAATAAATTTAGTAATGAAGATGATCCTTGATATAATCAAATAATTTAGGAAGAATTATGCAAATTAAACAAAAAAAGATGAATTGGAAATCTTCTTGAATGCAGAGAAAATATCCATAGCAATATTAACAGAAACACGCAAGAAGCCGATGAAACCCCTCAAAATAATGGAGAACCAAACCTACAAAGATGGCAAAAAAGACAGCTCAGGCGGGGGCGTTGGACTTTTCATCGACAAAAGGCTATGTGCCAGAAAATCAGGGCTACCAAAACTCACAGGCGGCGTAGAAGCATAGGACCAGAAGTACAAACACTCAACCAAAAAGTCAAGGTCATCGCGACATACAATCTTCCAAGTAAAAAGTTAGAAAAACAGGAAATCTTAGGTTTCACAGACGTTAGTTCCACAATCGTGGGCGATTTAAATACAAAAGATCCATCATGGAACAACAGCATCATTAACGTACATTCGAAAATACTAGCGTAGCAGTCTGCACTAACTAAAATACTAGTATAAAAATGCTTAAAAATTAGCGATGAAGGTTGTAACCAAACACAATTATGCTCCAACCACTTTCTGGTGGTGCTTGCTCTAGGATAAGCCAATGACTGCACGAAAGATGAGGAGCCAAATAGGAGTACATGATACAAATTACGCCTTCAAAAGAGATAGCGATTGATCCATAAAGGAAGCAACTCAGCGAAGAACAATCTCAGCCAAGCGAAATAATCAGCACGTGTGGAGGCTGTTAGCACAAGAAAAACAGTCATACTAGAGGAGAAAAGTGGAACAAAGAAGGGCTGGGCCGTTACAAGACCTAAGCGTAAGAATCTCCAGAGGGAAGCAAATTCAATCCTCCACGAGGCGAAAGAAAAGCGCTAGCAAAGCACCATAAAAGGGGCGAAAGATGAGGCATCCTCAAAGCTGTAAAAAGAAACCAGGAACCGAGTACCCCGACTATGACTATGACCCGAGTAAACCCACTATGAAAGTAAATTAAACAGCCTAAAGGAACTAAATTTTTGAAAGAAGACGTCGAAATCACCTGGTCCAAAATGTAAGTCTGCTTCAAACTAAATACAGCAAAATTAGCACAGTACTGGCGATAACAAAGCTTCCAACCCACTCAAAGACTTGACCAAAACCATAAACTTCAGGTGCGCCTGGAATGCAGCAGAATTATATCCATTCCCAAGATGGATAAAATCCAGAAATTCCTGAAAGACAAAGACAGATAAGTTTATTTCGAACAGCATAGCGACTTCGCAACGAATCAACAAGTAAAACGATATGATTAAAAAATAAAAACAAAACGCCTTGCTCGACATAAAGAAATAACAATCGCTGGTGTTGCGACATTGTTTACAAGAAAAATGGAATCTTTTGTTAGTAACAGCTGATCCTGCGTAAAAGTAAAAAACGAGCACTCAACAACAAGAACACTAGAGGAAGGTCTACTGTAAAAATCACTAACCTGTTTGTAAAACGCACCAAGAGTTGTACAATATTTCAGATGCAGCAACGTGGCAATTAAAATGATGACGATGGCAGCAAAAATCATTAGAACTTCATTACCAGAAACTTAATGCTATTTCGAGAGGTAGAGGCCATCGGTTAACGCTAAAAAGACAAACAAAGAAACTTGTCGAAAAAAGTTGAAGATACAAAAGTCAGCAACCCACTTGGTCACAATAATGAACGAAAAACAAACATAAGTATTTCACACCAAGGCAAGGACAAGCTTATGCCGAGCAATGTTAAGGTAATGAGTCCGTATATTGAAACGCGGCAGAAAACAAACCTGCTGACATACGAATATGAAATATGGATATAAGCAAAATAATCACAGGAGCAACCCATATCTGGGATTTCGACTCAGCCATAGAACTAGTCCTGGAAAGGACAGCAAAAGTTATAAAGGAACTCGAACCATCCGTATCCAAAAATAACTAAACTAAAATCCAAAATTGTCTTTTCTTAGACCCAGTCGCCGGAAAAGGCTGAAAAGTAGGAGCTCAAGCCTCAGCTCTAAATAGGAAAGATAATTTAGTCAATTTTTCATCGAAACTAGGAAAAATTAAGGTAGAAACACACATAACCGGGACGTGCCCGGACCGGGGCAGTGCCGTTACTCGGTGGAAAAATTGCACCATTGAATTAAACGGGATCGAGACACGTGTCTCGATCGCATTTAATTCAATGGTGCAATTTTTCCACCGAGTAACGGTACTGCTCCGGTCCGGGCACGTCCCGGTTATGTGTGTTTCTACCTTTAAACAGTATCAAAAAATAAAAAGTGACAGGTATCAATTAAAGATGTATAACGGTATAAACACGTTAAAGAAAATAAAGGCACCATAACGGTTTAAAAATTGATTTTTAAAATACTTACAAAACTGCAGATGGCACAGAAAATATCAGTATCAAATTTTGGTCGCTTCGCGTCGAATTTATTGCAGCCACAACCGACACTTACACATCAGACGTCAAATACTTCCCTCATTGTCATTGTTAATATAGATACACACTCCTGGGGTATTCCCCAGTTTTGGTGTTGACATGTTTCACTTATATTTCTGTTACGCACTCGTATATTCAAAACTTCTTATCATCGAACCGATAAAATTCGAGATAAAAATGTGTAAGTTTGAAACGTGACTAGTATAATAGTATTTATTCGAAGTTATCGTAGTAGCTTATCTTATCTTAGCAAGTGCGTATACAATTTTTCTACATTTTCGTCCTTCAAATTGTGCTCTATTATTTAAGAATTTAAATATCAAACATTCTATTTGATCGCTTCTTGCAGAATTGTAGATAAACTGACGAAATGCAGCTCATTCTGAAATCTTCACGACTTGGTCACTCAATTAATTTATTTACAACCCCTCAATTTATATACATATGTGAATGAAGGGCGATTGCTTTTATAAAGAGGCGGTATAGATTAGAAAATTCTAGAAATCTCCACAATTTATTACAACATAATTAAAGTACAAAAATTTAATAAAGAAAATATGATACTTAATCATTATTAATGTAAGTAATCGATGATAAGACAGCTCAACTGGAAAATTAATTGAAACCCTGGTGCTTCCAGTTTCTGGCGCGACAACCATTATTTCATCAAGGATTTTTTCTTCCGGTAAAATTGTGCCTTTTACACTTTAAAGAGAATTTTAAATTCTATTTTAATTAGATTATGCAAAAAATGAGGTTACTGCTACTATATCTTTGATAATAAAAAATAATTATTTTGAAAGTAATTTAGTGGCGCTAATAAATTAAAAGGATTCAATTTTAATTTTTTCTATAAGTGGAACCGTGCTTTTTTATCATTATTTATGGAATAATCCGTCATCATTACCGTTTTATCAACTAAATAAATATGTATACCAATATATTTGTCAATGTTAAAAACAGGGATAGCGTAGCTGTCGCACCAAATAATAAAAGTTACCAAATATCAAAGTTTACTTTGTTCTAACTGGAAATTTTTATATTATCGCATTCATAAATTCACACTCACACATCGTGAAAATGATTAAATCAGATTCAGAGTGGTATATATTCATAAAAATCGAGAATCAGAACTTTTCACGGCACGGGGAATTTCACTGCTTCTATAATGTAACTTGGGGGAAGTACAAAGTTTATTTTGTTCGATTTAACACGTTTGTCTACGTGCAGTGTATGTTTTAGATAATTAACGGAAACCCTATGTCCCACTTGAAAAACTAAGTTTTCCCTACAAGTTCTTTACAAGTTATAAAGTTACATTTATATAAATTTGGGATACTTCAATTCCCAGTCTAGTATCCCAAGTGAAATTGATTTCGTTTAACTCAGCATCGACAAAATTCAAATATTGCGAAGTAATACAAAATGAAACATTTCTGAGTTACATGTATTATAGAAACAACAGAGAAAACCTTGCTAGACGTATTTTACTTAAATATATTTTGACCTTTTGCGATCACAAAATTCTCGAATTAATCAGAATACTCTGTATATAAGCCGAGCTCCTCGTAAGGAACTATTCATCAATTCTTGTCTAGTGATCACAAAATTTTTGAAAAAATCTGACATTTTGGAGGTTTCCACGTGTACATTACTTTGGTGAAATTGAATCTTGCAAAACATGGACGACAAATGAATTTTTATTAATTGATCAACTTTGGAATAAGCAAATCTAAAACTTGTGCACGCAGAAGCTTGATTGAACAAATTTTTAATTCTGTGATCACAAAATTTTTAAAATCATCTGTAGATAACGTAGATTTTTAAACATGCTTTGTCAACGCACTGAATCTTTCGAAGCATAGAAGACCACTGAATTTTGATTAATTGGTCAACTATTTAATAACAAAGCCTAGATACATAGCAACTTAATTAAACAAAATGTTTAAAGCCATTTGTAGGTATTGTAGATGTTTAAGCATGTTTTGTCAATGAACTTCTTGCAAAACAAATTTTAATTCAATGATCAAATCTGGAATAACTAAATCTAAATCTTATATACACATAAAGTTGGCTAAACAACTTGTTAATCGTGTGTTCACAAAATGTTTGAAAAATTCTGAAAACAACAAATTTTTAAGCGCACTTAAGGGCACAGTACTCGATTTTGCGAAGCTTGGAAGACAAATGAATTTTAAAGCATTAATCAATTTACAAATAATCAAATTCTGAAATTTACACACAAGCTTGACCAAATAAG
>JAHWXV010968760.1:0-10577 GCA_024586415.1 Phrixothrix hirtus | reverse complement strand
TATTTCTGGCTATTCTGACGTCATATCTTTATAAGATGAAAAACGAACACAAAGTTATATTTATCGAAACTTGAAACAATTTCATTAAAATTCCCGATACGATGCGAAATTTCAAGCATTATTCACGGTTTTTTCCCGACGAAAAAAAATCAAGCATAATTCCCGAATTTCAAGAAATTCCCGACCGCTGGACACCCTGACTTGTCATTTTTGGGTTTTTTGAGATGTTTTCGAAATCGGCTCTAACGATTTTTTTAAAAATCACTATGTTTCTTATAAATTTAATGCTCTTTCATATAATAGGCGATTTTTCACAAAATTCTCCGTAAGTCAAGTAACCGGAAGTAATTTCGCCGTCAAATCTGAATATAAAAACTATGACACTATAAAAATCTTAGCTAAATGAAAATTTATATTTAAGGTCACAATCACCTTAGTGTGCTAAATCAAGAATTTGGTTAAAATGGAAGAACCGGAAGTGTCACTTTATTTCTGTCATTTTTAGATA
Organism: Phrixothrix hirtus; assembly: GCA_024586415.1. Lineage (NCBI taxonomy): Eukaryota > Metazoa > Arthropoda > Insecta > Coleoptera > Phengodidae > Phrixothrix > Phrixothrix hirtus. The sequence goes on along the minus strand of JAHWXV010968760.1, from coordinate 10,069 downwards.
TTTTCCGAATTTTTCGTTTTTCGAGATTTTCTCGAAATCGGCTATAACGATTTTGTTAAAAATCTATTGTATTTCTTAAACATTTAAAACCCTTTTATATAATCTAGGCGGTTACTCAAGACAATTTTCTGTAAATTGAGTAACCGGAAGTACTTTCACTGTTAACTCTAAATACAATAACTATGAAACTAATAGCCCTAACTAAATGAAAATTTATATTTGGGGTCATAATCACATTTTTCTGCAAAATCAAATATTTGGTTAAAATCAAATAACTGGAAGTACCACTTTATTTCTGTCATTTTGAGATATTTTCCGAATTCTTCATTTTCACGGTTTTCTTGAAATCGGCTATAACGATTTTTTTAAAACTTAGTATATTCCTTAGCTACTTAATTTAGTTTTATATTGAGCAAGAAGTTTTTCTTATAAATTTTTGAAAATCGAGTAACCGGAAGTACTTGGAGTATTAGTTGTAAACAACTATTGGTGACCAGCTTAAAGCAAAATGATTATTTGTTAATATCCTAACAAAGAAAATTAAGTTCTAACATAGAATTAAACATAATCGTTAAACATACACTGGCATATTGATCTGTGTACACTGGATAGGGCTCCTTAATATGCAAGTATTCCTTAAAATAGTAAATCCATGTGCATCCATGCTCTAAATTGGGAATGATGAATAAAGGTGATGGATTGGTTTGTGCTCAAAGCCTTTTACTCTCAATAAAATTGAGTACATGTCTAGTCCTCATCTTAATTGTTATATGTATTAAATTACTTTCATTTATTCAAATTTTAATCAGTTCAAATTATAAAAGTTATTACATTTCCAAAAACTTACTAAATCTATTTAATTATTATTTCAACATGTTAAAAATTCTTTACATATCCCGATTTTAATTAATTCATGACTTTAAAAAATTTTATTTTATATCTGATGATAGCATCAAACAAGACCCTGGAACATGTTATATTTTCTGAATAAACACTAATTCAAATAATTTTACATCTATAATTATATTGAGAATAAAAGGCTTTGAGTACAAACCAATCCATTACCTTTATTCCCTAAAAGTTGTGACAGTATTATCTGCACTGTTGTGGTAAAGCTCTCTCAGTCTAACACGTAGTTGTCTTTAAAAATAATCTTCACCATAAAATATATGCATATGTAAATTTGTAGAAAATCTTTTAACGTTTACTTATATATGTAATGTTTATTAAATATTACTTTACATTTGACTTGTCTTATATATTTAATGTTGCTTGCAGACAAATAAACAATTTAATTTAATCTAGTACAGTGAGCATTTTAAATTGTGAAGCATCAAAGTTATTAAGTTAATGAAAATTATAAAAATTTCAGCTTCATAGCATTATGTGTTACGAACGTTATTATTATTTGTTAGATTACATGCAATTTTTCTGTCAGTTGTCAGTGAATTACTCTTTTTTTATATTTTTATTGATTTTAAATCTCCGATAAATTCATTTAGTGCAATTTTAAAAAATATTTCCATAAACATTATTTATTTATTTTTAAATTCATTATCTTACTGTCTTGCTTATATCTTTAATTTATCACAATATTTAAAAATAGTATGTATAAAATCTAAAACAAGCGGCAAAATCTGAATGATATCGAAGCTTCACTATTTAAAAAATGAACAATATACCTTCAATTTATAAATTAAGGTTAACTTGTTTTGGTTTCTTGATATATCTTCAATTTATCAATCGAGGACGCACATACATATTTTAATAATTAAATTACTATATCGTGGGATTACTGCAAAAAGTGAACAAATTCATTTTTGTTGATCATGTCACCATTTTATTGAAATAAATATTATTGCTGATTTTTGTTTTACATTTATAAATAAATCAGTAAATAAAACAAAAAAGCAATTATTACAAATGCTTAGTAATCAAAATAATCAACTATTGATTTTTTAAGTAATTCATTTTTGACTTGGGTCATTTTTTGCAGTAACCTCATGATATATAAAATCAAAGACAAGCGGCAATAAGTATTTGACCTTGGTATTTCACTGTTTAAAAAAAACACTGTACCTATATGTAAATAAACAAATAATGTACGGGTGAAATAATATACAGGGTGCAAAAAAAATAGTGTACATCTTGTAATAGGTAGTAAGAAATTGAAAATAGAGCAAAAAAATGGTATAACTTTTTTTGCTATTTCCAATAGTTAGCAAGCTATTGCTAATTAAAGTTACTGCACTCTGGCAGCCTTGCATTGAAATTATTTCGATCATATTGACCTATGTTATGTAAAATAATTGACCTATGTTATGCACTTATGCACCATTTGTTTAGTCATAAATTATAAATATTATTGAGGTTTAAGCGGAAACCAGAAACCATATGCCATCATTCATAACTGCGAAAACACAATATATAACAATTCATTCCACAAATATGTAATAAACAGTGCAATAATCGTGATTACACTGTTAAAGAAATTACAGGAAAGATGCAAATTCTAAATTATGTAACATAAATAATGCATTTTAACAGGAATATTTAATCAGTGTCAATGTAAGGCGTATTTTGCAAAGGTCACTATCCTGATTAATGCTTATTTTTAGCTACGATTAATTGTAAAATTGAAGACAACAATTTGCTTTGTGTACAAGTACATTTTGAAAAGTAATTGGTATGGTGTTGTAATTAGTTATTTGTGAGTTGCTTTGAATTTAAACTTGATAGTTATAAGGTCATATTATGAAGTAAGTATACCTCTATAAATGGTTTTATGTCACATTTAAACTTCAAATCAGAACACTTACATTTTGGATACATTTTTAAGAGTATTAAATTAACCTTTTGAAGATGTTCAAATTTCCCACTACTTGCATCAAGTCGACAAGTGAAATTGTTGTGTAGGATGCGATTGTTAACAAGTGCAGTTCCGGCAGTAACCTTATTTTTAATAATTTAGCTGGGAATACATTTAAAAAAGGCATTTACATAATAGGTAAAATGAATGCCAACCTACACCACCAAAGACTGTAGTACAAAGTTTTTGGTGTTATTAAACTTTTCATTATATCTAACAAGAGATGCACTTTATGATCAACACATTGATGTTATCATATAATACTAGTCAAAAATCCTTCTACTTGATAACAAACAGAGTACACTATTCTATGTAACGAAATTAATAAGTCCTTGTTAACTAAAAATTATGTGTTACGAATAACATAAATAAACAAAGATTATCCCATTAAGACCTAAGGCTGATTTTGTATTCTTCTCTAATATACCAAGTTTGGATAAGAATACTGCTTTTTGCCACATATAGCACACTTGGTATACAACGGTTAATTTATCATATTGCCACCATTGGCAAAATCAGTTTCAGGGGCTTAATAGACAGTGAAACTGAATTAATAACAAAATGCTTTTTTTCAATGTACTATTAAAATATCTCAGACCATCTTTTAGGTTGTACATTAATAACAGTGTATAATAGTATTTGACCTGTTTATGAATGAAAAGTTACCACATTTGCAGTTTATTAAAATTTAACTATCACATGGTAAATTTATATACATCCAACCATATACAGGGGTGCTCCCATTAAAATAAAGTTATATTTTTTAAACAGAATAGTTTACTATTCTTATAAAAGGATAATAAGTTTTTATTTACTCTATTCAGCATTGTCTAAAAAGGTTATGGTTTTATAGCAAAGTTTCTGGTATAAATTAATAAATTTGTCTGAATTTGAAGTACATGAAAGCAACACTTTCAATAAATGAATCAAAATTGGTGCAATAATAAAAAACAAAATACAAACACTCAATAATGACACAAAACGATAGTACTAATGAAAAAATTTAATAACACCAGACTGTAAGACTAATTGATAAGTGATTGTTGATTAAATAACAGTCAAAATCTTATTTCATAGCAATCTAAACTCAATATTAACCCTTAAGTGGTCACTATAGTTAAAACAACATGAGTAGTCGCTTGGCGTATTTAGTATGCCAACACAGAAAATAATATAAAAATAACATATAAAGTAGGAAATCTTTATTTATTTTGAATATTTTATTTATTAGAGCTACAAAAACAACCAAAATACATATATAGGTATATATTAAATAATTGAACTATTATTATGAATGCTATAAGTAAGATTTGCACATTTTATTGATACTGTGCCAATTTCTAATTGAAATTGTTGTGATATTAATACATTTTCATCTTCACTTTGTTTCTAACTTGAACTGTGGCCACTATTTTTTATAAATTCATCAGAAGTATAATCATCAATACTACCGATATTTTAACTATCTGGTTGTTCTGTAATTTTCTGCATAATTGCTTCCATTTTGTCTATATCTAGGGTTTTAGCATTTTTTATTAGCACTGGAATCCTAAAATAAACGCCTTGTTTTCGGGACACGGGGTGTGTATTAAACATGCGGAAAAAAATTGGGGAGTTATTCCTTGGGTTATTTTAAGATTTTTTTTGTCTTTGGATGATTTTTGAAAGGATGCCTTGTTTCAAAGATACAGGGTGATAAATTTTTTTTGAAAAAGAATACTGTATTAATAACATATTACATCTAAAGGTTCTTAATCTATATAAACTGCCAAAAATTACCACCAGCTAGAATAAATGCAGTCAATCTTCTTCTCATCAACTGTTGAACTCTTTGAAAAACACGAGGGTTATTTCTTATGGCATTACACCCATCAATTATTCAATATCTCAAATTGTCTTCATTTTCCACTGAAGTAATGTACATTACTGTCTTTAAATGGCCCTATACGAAAACATCCTAGAGATTTAAGTCTGGGTATTGAGCAGGCCATAAGTGAAGTCCACCTTTACCAATGTATCAATCTCCATATGCTGCACAAAACTCATGAGAAACCAAAATAAAATGTGCAGACATACCATCTTGCCTAAACCACATTACATTTCTCATTGCCAATGGTGCATCCTCTAGAAACTCAGATAGTGATTCTTCCAAAAAATTACCATATACCTCACTGGTAGCCTTCTTGATAGAAACATCAGTCCAATTAGCCAGTCACCCATAATTCCAATCCAAATGTTTAATGCAAATTGATGTTGAAAACGATCTTCAATTACCACACAGGGATTTTCATCAGCCCACACATGGTTATTAGTTTCTAATTGCATTTCTTGAGAAATTTGCTTCATTGGTAAAAAGCAACAGCATGTACCTGAGAGATATAAACCAAAGTAAGCAGAAGCCAATGACAAAATGCAAGACATTGAGCAAAATCAGCAGGAGTAAGTGTCAGAATGTGATAAATGTGTTATGGATACAAGCAGTTCTAATTCAAAATTTTCATCACAATCACATTACTTACATTCAAAGCATTTGCTATTTTTCTGGTAGAAATACCTATATCTTTTTCTATCATGTTCAGCACATTTTCTTCCAGTTCTACTGTTGTTACTACATTTGACCTTCCTGGCCTTTTATTTAATTTAAATGTGCCTGTTTCATGAAGACGTTGATGGACACTTTGGAAAGTTTTCTATCAGGAACCTGACGAGTGGGAAATTGTTCACTGTACAACTGCTTAACTTCTAATGAATTTCCATTGGCAAACCCCACATAAACTGCATATTACTCATCTCGACATTTATGTAGTGTTTCATATTAGAGAGAATCCCTAATAAAACAAACAACTATATCAAACTAAACTAGCAAACAAAATATACGACACAATCAATTTTGGTAACTATCAATTATAGAAAATATCAAACAACAATGTAAATGTAATTGACATCATATGAAATAAAATTAATGTAATATTTCCTTTCTTCAGTAAATATTTTATCGCCCTATACCTTTTAAACAAAGCATTTTGCCAAAAATTAAGCAAGAACAAAAAATCTTAAAATAACCCAAGAAATAACTCCCTAAATTTTTACCGTATAGTTAGCATTGTTTTTTCACAAAACCTTTATTGCTCTGTATCTTCGAAACACAGTTTATTGCCCTGTATCTTCAAAACAAAGCGTCCTTCCAAAATCATATATGGACAAAAAAATCTTAAATAACCCAAGAAATAACCACCTGAATTTTTGCCACATGTTTAGTACACACCCTGTATATATCTATATATACAGGGTTAGCGAAAAATAACATAATGAATGTACTTATGACAAAACCGTTAGAATTAGAGCTGTAAAAATCATCTGATAGTTACTTTTGATTTTTAAATGGTACCTTATTAGTTCAATAATTTTTTGAAATCTAAAGAAAATTCTACGTGATAGTGAAGAAAAAATTCTTGTTGTAAAAAATTAATAGTTTGTAAATTTCACCATTTTGCCAAATACTTTCAAAGTCTGAGAAAAACACAAATCAAAAAGCTATCTTTGTTCATCTTATACTAAATGAGTGAAACAAAAAATTACTAAAAAAGTGAACGTCTTAACCTAAAAATAATTTAAATTGTCATTCAAACTATCACATGGTTATTTTTAAAAGCTAAAGTAAGTCAAAAAGCTGTCTTTGTGTCTTATATTAAATGCGTGAAGCAAAAAATTACAAAAAAAAGCAAATAACTTAGCCTAAAAGTTTTTTAAATCATCATTTAAACTGTCATGAATACACATACGAAAAGTAACAATCTTTTGTTTTCTATGTTGGTGCATTTTGCAGACCTTAAAAATACCTGACTAAATGGTGGAATGTACAAAATATATTATTATTATGTCAAAATTAATTAATTAAATGAACTCTTTTCTTCACCGGACACATTTCAAAAAAAAATATTAAATTAATATGGCGCCATTTAAAAATCCAAAATTACTATCAAATCCACGAGGGGTAGCATTTTCTCAAAAAAATATGTCGGTGTATACAAAATACATAGTTGCTACCATATATATCAGTGCTTCATATAGTAACAACCCTATGACTTCCGACATTGTTGCCATTTTTAGATGCAGAAACATGCGAGAATGGATTAGTGTCTGGCTGTTGTGCATAGGAAACAACCTATGTATATATAACTTGTGGTAAAAAACGTTACAATGAATTTTGCTAATATTGTAATTATTATTATTGAGTAAGTAGTGAAAAATGATATTTCAGATAAGAACTTCATTCAAAAATTATATTTCATTCAAGCAAAGGAAACATAACAAATGAATATATTATTATTTTCTATTGATGCGAAAATTTTAAAAATGATGTCAAAATTAACAGTGCAGTGTTTTAGTGTTCGACCCTGATTTAATTTGTTGAATGCGGCTTAATTAAATACTGAAGTTTTGACTTAATTATAGGCACAGTTCACTTCATTTATGTTCTTCAATGAATTTCTCACTCCCTGTGAGATAAGTTTTCGTGTTGATAAAATATTTGAATTGAGGCTTAAGTAAATGAACTTCCTTGTTTGCCCAACCTAAGAATTTAAATATTATTTTAATTTATCTTTCTTGTATATATTAATTACATAGTACTTTACCCTTTCTCTTGGTGACTTGAGATTAATTCTTTTGTTTCATTGGTACTTTCGGTATAACTTTTAGGAGCAATACATGTTCTAAAGTCTAAAACAAATAAAATTAACACCTCACTAGTTTCTTTTGTATCGCTTATTGTAATTTTCTTTACCGGAGACTCTTTCAATTTTTCCCATTCATCATTCTTTCCATCAAATTTATAAGCGAAATTTCCCTCACAGTACTCTATATTACTATGCCATGAAGCATCATAAGTTTTTTCTCTTTGTATTTCCGTTATCAAGGGCTAAATCATTTGATTTGATGTCATTTGAAATTATATTATTTTCAATATCCTTTTTATTTCTAAGATTCTTTATGTGCCAAGTCACATAGTAAATTCAGTTAGTAATTTTTAGAGCAAGATTAAAGGTAAGTTAAATAAAAGTAGATAACATTAACCTTGATTAACATCACATGGCAACCATTGCCTACCACAATAATTTCGTCAGTATTCTACATAGATTTCGAGATTAAATTTTTTTAAATTAGTTTTAAAGCTTCGTAAAACTTAAAAAAGTCATTAATAAACACAAACTCATTAATCTAATAAAGTACAGACTACTATACAGTGTGTAAAATTTTGACCGCAACATGTACTAGTTACCTGGCAGTTATACCTGAACACATTGGTGCATCCATGTAGCACTTAGCACAAATTAGCATCAGTGTTTCGATAGTTCTGTTAGTGCTAGCATAAAATCAACCGATATTTTGTGATATTGGAGTTATTAATTGCAACAAAAAAGAGTGGTAATTATAAAAAGACATTACGTGGTGCACAGGTTGATTAAGAAATAGAAAATGCTTGAAATAATAATTAAACGAATTATCATGATAATCTTTCGATTTAATTTGTCACAAACGGTTTTCGACTTTGTATATTTTAAAAAATGTTTCTAAACATACAACAATAACTATTCAGTTACCAGTTACTCCTCGATACGCTCTAGTTTATCTATAGTTCATTCAAGCGCAAGTGCATAAGTTTGTATATCGAACGAACTAAACTATTTATTATGATCACCTGTTGAAGCAAAAGTAGTTGGAGAGTTATCATCCACACAATCATTATGTATATTGGACAGGCATACTTGACAGATATACCGATAGGTGTGTAGCCTGCATTAACTGAAGTAAAATAGTTCAATATTATAGTTTGACAGTGAGAATACATCCATTTTGATTTTGTCACACACTTATGCAATTGAGCATTTTTTTTGAAATAATACATATACTTTACTGAAAGGATTTATGGAAATAAGTCAAAAAATATTTTTAGAAATTTAGTTCATTTAATGATGAAATTTTATACGTACAAGTAGAAAACTTTTTGGTTCGTATTTTTTGTGTAAACCTAATTTTTAAGAAAAATATATATAATGCATGTTTTGGATTTTTATTAAATTAAATTTTAAACGTTAATGATGTAGTTCATATTTTTGCTTTCAACTTGCACATAATATACCCAAATTATATTTGGTTAAATGAAATTTGCAAACCCATTTTTTAACTTTTTTTTATAAATTCATTCGTTGTGCATAGGCATTACTTTACAAAAATGCTCAATTGTAATTTTAATAAAGACATGCCAAATTTGTGTCTCTATTTTGTCACGGTCCAGCTATACAATTCGCCAACTATTTCACTACGTGACAATAATTTTTTTCTTTCTATCTGCGAGCAAATTCGCTATCTATTTCTTTATTAGTTGTAAAATTTATGTTCGAGTTGCAACGTACATGCTAATTGTTAGTGCAAAATGTTTTTATTCAACTAAATATTTATTGTGATATTAAGAACAAAGAATATAACCTACGAAACACCTTCCAAGAAATGTATTTATTTTATTATCCCTTTCTGTAATGATTGATAATTCTTCTAAATACCACAAAAATTTTTATGTATAGAGTGAGTGAAACTTGATGTCTCAGCTCTATTATGAGAAAATGAAAAACGACAGAAAACATCTGAAAAGAGGTTCTTAAATGGGATTGAGTAAGGTCCATTTTAAGCCAAATTTGCATATTTTTTCATGTTTTCAAACTGAGGCGATTACGTTATCGAATTTTTTTTCCCTGAAACATACCTATATTTTAGAATATTTAAAAAGAGCTGATTTTTCTAAACAAATTTTGTTAATAAAAAATTGTCTATCTTTTTGTGTTAAACAATTATAAGCAAATTTGTAAAAAAAGTATTATCTAAAATTCACAATTGTCACGACTTAAACAAGTAGCCTTTGGAAAAAATAACAAAGTTGCATTTGTCAATAATTAAACATTATTAATTAGTATTAATTATTAATTTAACATTAAGAAACACAGAAAGAAACAAAGTATGTAGGCAATCACTGCGTAACATTTCTCCAGATAGTTCATCGCAAGCGTTTCTAATTTTTTCTTTTAAACGTTCCAAGTTAACACAAGAAGAAGTCTAGTGGCGTCAAGTCCAGTGATTTAGGCACCCACTGTATCGGTCCATTTATACCTATCCAATTTTCTCTATAAGTTTCATTTAAATATT
>JAHWXV010968703.1:0-10045 GCA_024586415.1 Phrixothrix hirtus | reverse complement strand
CATTTCAAGTTTACAACATAAACAGCGAAATAAATAAAAATAATTATCTTCTGCATTATCTCGGTTCCGAAGGATTCGATGTTTTATGTGATAATCTGGAACCAAATTTAATTGAATTGAATTTTTTTTAAACAAATTACTACAATTCAAAACCATTAGGAATTGCCGAATATTATAAGTTTCGTAATCGTTGCCAAGTTGAAGGGGAAAAGGTGCGCGATTACCTAACGTGTTACGAAAAATGGCCGTTACTTGTAATTTTGAATCCTTTTTCGAAAAAGCGCTAAGGAATCAATTCATTTGCAGAATTCATAATAACAAAATAAGGGACCAACTCTTAGAAATAAAAGATTTAACACTTCAACGTGCTACAGAAATTGCTTTAAGTATAAAATCATCGCAAAAAGACGCACAAAAATTACAAGAGGCAAACACAAAAATACAATTAGTGCAAATTAGAAAACGTTCCACAACGCTAAAAAATGGTGAGCATTGTTCGGGTATAAATAAAACCAATAAAAAAATTCAAATAACGCTCGCATTATAAATTGCTTTCGCTGCGGTGGACCGCATCACGCAAATAAATGCTCATAATGTAGAAGAGGATTGTAATAATGACGAATAATACGTGCATTTGGTAGAAACCGAAACACCTGTCGAAAAATATTGGATTGATATAAAAATAATGGAGTGCCAATTAAAATAAAATTTGACAGTGGCAGTACCGTTTCGATTATGGGGGAGTCAACACTAAAAAATAAGTTCAAAAGTATTAAATTAAATAAAACTAAATTTAAATTTATTACGTATACGAATAATGTGGTAAACATTATAGGTTTTGCAGTTGTCCAGGTTGCCTAACTCGGAGAAAAAAGGAATGAAAGTTATACGTAGCTCCTGGAAATAAGCAAGGATTATTTGGGAGTGATTGGACGAGACGATTTGATTCAAACAATTTTGCAGGCATCTTTCAAAAATTGCAACAGGTATTTTCACTTCACAATCCTTAACCGGTCCGATCTCCTGTCTAAGTATTCTAGTATAAAATAATTTAGGAAAAATGAAAGTCGAACCCATCAAGTTAGAATTTAAAACAAATGCTACGCCAGTATTTTTCAAGCCCATGCCTGTGGCATTTGCTATAAGAGAACTAGTTGAGTTAAAATTAAATAGATTAGAGGAAGAGGGAATTTCAGTTAAAATTAATAGTAATTAATTTGCAACCCCGATAGTTCCCGTTGTAAAAGCAAATGGTAAAATTCGAATTTGTGGGGACTATAAGTCATTCTAAATCCTCAACTTAAATTGATAAATACCCTTTGCCAACTACACATGAGTTATTTGATAAATTAGTTGGTGGAGAAAAATTCTTAAAACTTGACCTAAAATATGCTTATTTACAGTGGAAAGTTTGCGATGAGGATCAAAAATTTTTAAATGCACCTCACTAATCTATGGATTAAATTTTGCTCTTGCTAAATTTTAGGGATTATTAGAATCAATTTTGCAAAATATTCCGGGCGTTCAAGTATTTATTGACGATATTCGAGTTACTGGTTCTGATGAAAGTACGCATTTACGAAATTTAGAACTAGCTTTTCAAAAATTAGTGGAATGCAAAATACAAGTAAATATTGATAAATCTAAATTTCTAAAAGACAAAATCGAATACTGTGGTTATAAATTAACTAAAGAGAGAATTCACAAATCTAACTCAAAAATAAAAGCAGTAACAAATGTTTAGCGGCCTACAAATGTTAACGAACTTCAATCATTTCTCGGGCTTATAAATTATTATAATAGTTTTTCGAAAATTTAGACTCGGAATTAAAGCCCTTACATAAGCTATTTCGTAAAAATATGCGATGGTGTTGGTATGACTCATTCGAGACTGCATTTTTAAAAATAAAGGACGAAATGTTATCTGATAAAATTTTAGTTCATTATTCTCCCCAATTACCTTTAATATTGACCACGGGTACTTCATCTATTGGGGTTGAAGTCGTGTTATCTCACTTCATGTCAGATGGTCTGAAAGACCAGTCCAGTTCGCTTCTCCAACATTAAGTCAAAGTCAAAGGCGTTGGTCTCAAATTGATAAAGAAGCTTCCGCTATAATTTTCGGCGTGAAAAAGTTTTTCGAATTTCTTTATGGTAGAGAGTTTACATTCTTCACAGATCACAAATCTCTCGTTCAAATTTTTTCTCTAAATAAAGCATTACCTACTCTTTCTGCTACGAGAATGCAGCATTACGTTGTATTTCTACAGGGATTTAATTACAAAATAAAATACAAAGTAGTCGAGAAAATGCTAATGCAGATGCATTTTAGGGACTGCCAAAAATTAATTTTGAAGAGTCCGATATTTTTGAAATTCAGCAGTTGGAGTCATTACCCATATTATTACCTCACATTCAAAAACAAACAGAGTCAGGTAATCAACTTCGGCCATTATTATTAGATTTAAAGCACAAATTGGCATTGCCTGCACATAATAGGTTTAACATTGACATGGAGGAATTTTCCCTTCAAAATGATGTAATAATGCTGGGTGGAAGAGTTGTTGTGCCCCAAAAACATGGAATAAAGGTATTAAAGTATTTACATTTAGCTCATTTTGGTGCTATAAGAATGAAAAGTCTAGGACGTAGTTTTTGCTGGTGGTCAGGATTTGATTTGGACGTATAAAACATTACAATGTTGTAAAAATTTAAAAAATCATCCACCTTCCAAATATTATTGGGAAACTCCTACTCATGCATTCGAATGAGTTCATATAGATCTTAGTGGGCCGTTCTTAAGGGTTTACTTCTTCATCTTGGTAGACGCTTTCACAAAATGGCCAGAGGTTCACATTTTGAAAAGAATCGCTATAGATGCGACAATTAAAAAACATTTTCGCAACTTTTGGCATACCTCGAACCTCGAACCGGTAGTCAATTTGTAAACCCAAAATTTAAAAGTTTTCTAAAACCAAAAGGTATTGCTCATAAATGTTTTGCTTCCTATCATCCAACAACGAATGGGTTAGCAGAACGATTTCTACAAAGCTTAAAATCTAATCTTATAGCATTAAAAAGCGACCATAATGAGTTGCATACAAAACTCTTACAAATTTTAATCCATTATAGAATCACTCCTCGCCTGATCACTAAGAAGAGCCCTTCTGAGTTAGTTTTTCGTTATCCAATCTTATCTAGATTCAAGTGATGTTACCAATGAGTAAAAGTCAACATAATTTTCAACCCGGTGACTGGGTGGTCGCGAGAAATTTTCAGGGGAAAGATAAACGGAAATCAGGTTCAATAAAAAATCGATTAGGTGACGTTCACTATAGCATAAAATTAGATAACGAGAGAGAATGGAAAAGACACAGTGATCAAATCAGAAAAATAGGATCAGAAATTAGTGATAGGGAAACCGATTATTCTCAAATTCCTGAACCAGAAAATAATCCTCCAATCGCTCCTAAAAATGCTACCGATTTGAATGTACCTAATGTTGAACAAGGTAATCTGGGGCACCATTGCGAAGAAGCAGTAGAATTCGCAAATCTGCAAATAAGATGAATTTATAAACTATTTTAGTTATCAATATTTTAAGAGGGCGAAATCTGTTATGATGTGGATTAAATCAACGTGTGTGTGGAGACACGTCCAAAATAAGTGCTCGACGCATGTCTCATAAAATTTACAAAAAAATGAGTAAGATAAGAATGTTGGGTGGATACTCTTTTATATTTGATATTAACATGTTCTTGAATAAGTCATTATATAAAGTAGTGTGTATCATTTCCACTTAGTTTAAAGCAAAGCATAACACAAATACAGATAATAACTTTTACTGGTTGTTTCGAATTTTACGGGACAACAAATATTTAGTATTTTAAATGTTTGATTTGAAACGGCTGTTTTAATTATCCTTGATGTTTGAAAATCGGAATGTGTCCCAGTATTTCAAGATAATTGCTTATTCTTTCACGCCCTTTTTATTGTAAAATTGCCGTCGCGGCAACATTAAACTCCTGATGTATTTGTCTACACAAGAGGCTCTTTTAATATAACCTTGTCGGTGCGGCTCTCTTTTTTATATAACTAAAGCGTACAGAAAAAAGGTTTCAATCATCAACGAACCAACTCGAAGTAAAGCTTTGTGCAATTATTTTGATTCACGACACAACCCATTGTTAATTAATGGGTAGGTGTCTTAAACTGTGAAACTCGCCTAATAATATTTTATTCCTTTTTGGAGCGATACTTACATCTCAATTGGAACTGAAGAGAAGAAGCGCAGAGAGGATTGCAAATAATTTGAGACTTTCACAGAAAAAATTGTTTGGGGACATAAATTGTTTGTAGCAACCTGGGTCAGTGTATTTATTGTTTGTATTAACACACGGCTAAGTATCCACGTTAATTGCAAACTTGATATGCTAGTTATTTTACGATTCTAACAAAGACATTTAACAACTTTTATAATTATTTGTAATAATTTGTGTGCATAACAAAAACAAAGTTACGTTTTGGTAATAAATACACGTATTTATTTTCGTAGCGTAAATCTTCTCTTTGCAAACATCACAAACTAACGATCTTGACAAATTCACATATTCAGACTCGGATTTTTAAACAGCTGACTACATCGAACGAATAAAGGTAACCGCTTTAATTAAAGACGACAGCTAAGTTAAACCTCCATACACTTTATAAGATTAAAATCTCTCACTAATGGAGGTGATCGCTGTATAGAGGAGAACTTGTTGGTCCAAACTGTAATTCTCCATCAATTTTGTCTATCGTAGAAAAATGAATGTTTAAATATTGTCTTCATGGTATTGTATTCTTGCATAAGCTGTATAATAGTATCAAGTGCAAATATATTATTAAAGTTGACTTAAATAATACCATTTAAAGAGATTTAAAGAGAAAATGTAATTATTATAAAACGTATAGGGAACACTGCGAGGCAGTGAAAATAGCTTCATGGTACACAAAATATATCTTGCATACATTTTTGTAAGCGATAATAATGAAAATAACAATATAAATGTGGAATTTTGAAAAATATTACCAATGGTTTTATAAAGCTAAGGAGGTGCGTGCTACAGGTATTTACTGATCGAAGCGAATTTGTTACCTACTTTAAGTTTTAGAAAGGTATCAAACGAAATAAGCACTTTGTATTCTAGGACGTCTCTACCATCACAAACTTTGTAAATAAATCGCATTTAATGAATGTAAATTTTGATATTTAGTGAACACGTGATCAAATAAATCCTTAAATACACGACGAATGAAATAAAACTTTTTTTTGGAACAACTGTCCTGAAAGAGCTGATTTCCTTTCCATGTTTAAAAAATTTTAATGATAATGGATAATTGTAAATGTGTTAGTGTTTATTTCATTGTTGGGTCCTTCTATAACCTATTTAGTCCATTTATTTTTACGAGGTTTTTCATATTTATTAAGGTATTTCGTTATTCTAAAAGCCTTTCTATGTTGTTTTGAAAAGTTGATTTATTTCTCTAAGGTTTTAAATTAGTTACTGGTAATTACATTTATTACTTTGTAAATGAATTTCAAAGTTTCAAGCACATAACAAATTTAAAAAGTCCAGACGTGTTATCACTTTCGTTCACGCAGTGTAGCCAGAAACTCAAATACAATTAAGATTGAAAAATGTTCGGTAATCATATTAGGATAAATATTAAATGATGGAAAACTTGTTAGATGCTATGTTACGCATTGTTGGTGAAACTTGTAATAATTATGTTTCTATAGCGAGTCGTGCTAAAATCTGACGTCAGACTAGTCAATTGACTACCCTAAGTATTCTGCAAATAGAAATTTAAATACAGGAATCATGATATTCGGTTTAGTCCTACCTGAGAAGCTTCATCTAATTGAAATCTTGTAAAGCGCTTTAATTAAATAGTTCGGGATCTATTGCACTCGCTGTTCTAGCAATGCATCGCTTGTTCCGTTTAACTTATTCAATAAATTAAATAAGTTTCAACCTTAAACCTATCAGAAAACGTAAGTATAGGCATGTGTTTTTAGGAACGAATTTCCCGTTAATCTGGAAGCGTAAAAATCATTACTTGACTGATCAACGCAGAAAACTTAAATTACTTTTTATTTTAATATTTTATCCTAGAATAATATTGTATTTTAACTTGAAAATAGCGTTTAGTAAAGACGATTAACTATCTGTCAACTTTATATGAAAAATTTCAGTAATTAGTTCAAGCATTAATCTCTTCTTTAGACTGTTCGTTAGATACTGATTTGGATGATGAAATGTAGGAAGAAGCTCTTAGGAAATGCTGAACTGCAAAATTTTGTACTATAGAAAACTGTAATATTTGGTCTACCTTTTATGATGTGGATTTAATTTTGAAATAACTCCCTTTTATTTAAACCTGGGTTTCCATTTGGACTATCTGTGGACTCATCACTTATTATTTTCAATTTCAATATTTTCAAGGGGTTAAATATATTTGTCAACTTTCATGGTTTTTATAATATTATAGGGAATTTTAAACAATCGGCTGGGAAATTGTATAAAATGTGACGTATATTTCTGTGATCACTAAAACTGTCACTTTTAGATGTAAATTGGTTAGCCAGTTCGTTCTACACCGAATTACCTCGCATACTTCATTTTGTTGAGCTTGTATTTATTTTGTACATTGATTGTCTATTTGTTGTCATGTGCATATTTATGAAATTACCAATTCAATCAATATTGGTAGCCTAACCTACAAATGCTATTTTACATAATGTTACAAATTAAGTAATGCATTGGCCTACCAACATTTTTTGCATAGATTACCCATTCTAACCTTAAGGATTGATTTTCTAATTATACCATTTTATTTATTTACAATAAATTTCAACTTATAACTCTATTTAGCATACCAAAAAGGTCGAAAAAGCTTATTTTTGCATTTGCAACCTAATAACTTAATCTATGCAGTCAAATTATTACCTTTAACTGGCCATAACTTCAAATTTTCATATTTTGTATTCAAGGTGAATCGCCAAATTCTAATGCCTATCCATTTGTTTGTGGTCTTATATATAGTGGTGAAGATTTCTCCTGTACAATACGCCTAATTTCAGTTTTAAATAAATAAACATACAGTGCAAGTGAAAATCTCTATAAATGTATTGTTAACAAATAAACATTTGCATGGATAGTATAGGAGAAATCTTCACCACTCTTTTATATCAATTTCTATGCTTATAGGCACTCTTCGATTCCATATCTTAATGTACAGCGTGCCGGGTCTATCTCGTACTGACGATCTCAAATTGGAATCAAATTGCAATGCGCTAGTGGCTTTTGAGTGCTATTTCAAAATATAGGTCTTTGTTTGCTTACCTATAATTTTGTTAGGTTATGGTTTTGGTGGTGATTAGCGTTTTAAATGTTCATTTGCTAAGACTATATTTGCAGAGCTTTTTACTTATGCTATAAATTTAATTATTAAAAATTCAAATAGGCGCGTTGTATAGGAAAAATTTTCACCTTTTTTATATTTACTTATTACTTCCCTTAACAGGAGATTTGATTACACCGTTGCTTAAATTTTAAATAATACAGATAAAGCAGACGAGTTATTTTTCTGAAGTGTGCTCATTGTTTGCAATTGTAGCCTATACTGTAGTGAAATCTTTGTGGTAATTAATGTAATTAATGTGGGAAAACACATTAATAAGGATTTATGTAGGGGAAAACCGTTCATTACCTAGTAGGTACACTAGACAAGACAGTTCTTGCGTTTTATTTCATATCCAATAATTATAATATTAAATGAATTTGTTTAACTGCTTATCGTATCCCATATGCTATTTTATTTTAGCAAATATTTCCAATTGTGTTTTCATATAAGAATTAAATGTGAGTCTATTGAATTTCTTATTAGTCTGAAGGACAAAATTGTAATTTATTTTATTGACTCAAGTCTAACCGTTTCTCTTCTGGGTTATTCTATTATTCTATTAATCTCAATTTGTCTCTATTTTTTTTACTTATTTCAAGTCTTGCTAGCTGTAGCCTCTTACCGTATGCAATTAATCAATGATTTGGACTACCCTTAAAAAACAATGATTAATGAAAGAATCGCGATCTAGACATGAAGTACGTATTTTATTATATTCGCATGAACTTCCACATTTTTAATTTCTCTATCAAAATAAATGGTTTCGTATTATTTAAGTGATGCATTATTACATTAAATAATAAATTTATCTTTGTCGCGAGAATTAAATTCTTAATTTAATATAACGAACTAGGCAGTTATTGCCAACTTGTTGCATAAAAATAAAACAAAGTGAATTGAATATGTTAAAATTTATAGGTAACTATAATAAAGAGCCTTATAATTTTTTTGAATAAGTGAAACAAAATGGAATTGGTATGTAGAAGCTTTCAAAATGTTTAATTATTAGTAATAATAAATCGATGAATTTTAACAAATCAAAGTATATGAAAGTATATAGACCGACATTTATGTCAGAAACCAACATACTTTATAAAAGTAAAAATAGCTTAATTTAATAATTTAACAATAGTCAAGATGAGGCGGAAGAATTGATGCAGCATATTCTTTTTTTTTATTTATCTTGTGCAAAGAGATGAACTTTTAGCAATCAACCTGTCATGTTGCTCTTGGTAATATAATCATCTGGTTTTTAAAATATGTGCTATTACCCAGGTCCGTTGTCGCTGGAAAATTGTTTATATCTACATTCTATGTGCCGAAAATTTTATTTGAGATTATATCTACCCTCGTGTGCAAAAGTAAGAATTTGGTTAAAATCGAATGACCGTTGCAATTATCGTTCCCAAAATAAATCTTGTAACGTGTTCCCATCTCCTTTGGTTGGAACAGGGTTACTACTGCTATAGGGTATCTTACAAGTCGGAGTTTTAGGTCCAGAACTGCACTAGGTTGCTTTGCAAACTATTCATCTAAAACTTGCTATTAATAATGTACACTATTTACAAGGCCTTTGACCAGTGTGAACTATTATTCACAATTACTCGAGTCGCTTAAGTACTTTTAATTGGTTTTCAATATATATGTATGCGAGTCATTGCTCATGATACAATTTAACTTGAACAAATCTGTTATTTTAAGTTGAACTTTGATTAATTATTAATCACAGTTTCTGTAATGACAATCGTTGTAAAACTATAGGTGTACACCTTTCAAAAATGTTGTTTTAATTATGCTCGTAACCTTTGTTACAGTTGAAATGTAATTTAGTTTTAATTAATCTACCTGTTATAATGTATTCTTAA
Source organism: Phrixothrix hirtus (assembly GCA_024586415.1). Lineage (NCBI taxonomy): Eukaryota > Metazoa > Arthropoda > Insecta > Coleoptera > Phengodidae > Phrixothrix > Phrixothrix hirtus. The sequence goes on along the minus strand of JAHWXV010968703.1, from coordinate 731 downwards.
TCAGAAATGTCTGTATGTTAATTATTTCAAACAGTATGTTTACCTTAATTTTGTAAACTGTCTTTCATATGTATTCACTCTATGAGTGGTTATTTCATTTTAATGATTTAAACCTCAATTTATTGTAATTTCAATTGTTTACTAATGACACAATTCAACCAAGAACAGTATTTAATTAAACAACAAACCATTAAAATTATGTACAAATCATTTGAATACTTACAGGTTTCGTTCATTGAATTTTCTGACGGCCGTTTAGTATATTTTGTCAAACGTAGATGGCATGACAATACCCTTTTCTTTAATTAATACTTTGGTTTTAACATTGATGGGGAAGTTATAGATCTCAAAATGGCGTACGTGGCGTGCATCGAGCGTGTAATCTCGTTGTTTGTATTTTTAACGCGAGTGCAAAACAAATTAGGTAATTCTCGGATAATGTACAATTGTTCATAATTAAACCAGGGTTTAATTAAGGAATTAGGAGTGAGTCGACGATGCCTTCTGCGGAAGTCTCAATCAGCAAGAGGCGAGAGCTTTTCCCCAGTCTATGAACGGGGTCGGTTCTCTAACTTGTTGGTTGGGAAGGACTGCTACCATGCAATCCAGTAAGTGTTTATCTTTATCAACTATTATCGACTAAATGAGAATTGCATAAAGTGTACTTAATTGAATTCGGAAAAGCGTGATACAGGCTGACGCACGTGCAAATTAAGTCTTTTAACAGTTAA
>JAHWXV010968620.1:0-13975 GCA_024586415.1 Phrixothrix hirtus | reverse complement strand
AATTAATAAAACAAAATTAGGTTATGTTTTTAATAATTTATCCGACTTCATTATTGACAAAAACAAATTGAAGTACATTAGATGTAAGTATTGGTATGACTAGCTGTGGAAAGGAGTTTTTTTCGGACAACCATTGTTGCTCGCACTGTATAATACGTGTATAACATGTACAATGCTCCTAAAATGAAAACGAATGCCTGTTTATTGATAATAGTAATTTATGTATTATGGGCATAATCTAGGAGATTATGGCTCGAGGGAATGTTTAAAGCCCGACAAAGGAGGGCTTTTAATTTCCCGAGAGCCATAATCGATAATTGTGCCCGTGGTACATACAATGTTTTATTCTATGTATTTCAGCTTTTAAAAGATATAAATGAGTATTTGTGGAAAAATTGTGGAAATTTTGTCGATGTTAACATTAGTGTTGTGTAGATAGTCGACTATGTATTTTGATGTAGTAGGGTTACTACCATGGATACTGCTTGTTTATTAAACAATTTATTTTTGCAAAATGCTTAATGTAGAAGTTGAAAACATGCATTCCACAGTAATTTTAAATGAATTTTTAGTTCAATCAATAATTTATTCAATCGTTACCTACAACTTCTTGACAAATCTGTGCCATATAGGCCAAATTATGCCCGCATTTGTGGGCCTATAAAGACGATTATGATTGAGAAATAGAATACATGTGATTATGATACCTTCATAAAATAGGCACGCCTCGTGAAATATTGATATTTATAAAAATATAAATTACAAAAATTATATCAGAAAACCATTGAAGTGTTTGAAGTGACAATATACAACATATTTTCACGTAAGTTGTAGATATAATGTATTTGAAGTAAAAATAAATAAAATATAACAAAATAATTTAAACAAAATGACGTTATTTATTGACTAGTATTAATAATTTCGATAAAATATGCCGATGTCCACATAAACACTGACATTACATTCTTTGGTTATTTTAGCGTTCTTGGAACTTGTGTTTCAACTAACAAGGTACTGAATCTGTAGTTATGAACAAAGCAACCAAAACGTTACAAAAGTTGACAAATGACTTGTAAGAAGCAACTTCTTCCAGGTGCTAATTAAGTATTTAAAGATAGCTATTACTACTTACATTTTTACTATAAAGTTGACATTTTTAAGAGTAATCATGAATTGTTTTTGTTACGTTGTAGGTACTTCCAGTGCTACTTAAACGTATAATACTAGTTGGTAATTATAAACGGTAAATTCTAAGATATTTTCACCGATAGAAAAGTGAAACAGGTAATTTTCACGTTAAAATAGAAATATATGTAACCGTTCGACAATATTTACTGGGGTAAAGTAAATATAACTCCAATTCCCGTTATAATTACTTATAGTGCTACTTGGGATATGTTATTTTAATTAGTTTAATTTTACCCAGTTTTACTTCAAGTATGAACTATTTCTCCAATGAAACTTAGGTAAGCATTTTATTTTAATTTTTAACAAAATTAGAATTGTTTTACAGACGCATGTATTTTACATAGATTCCACAATATTAGGCCATTTTTAGCATTCTTTTAGCTGTAGAATTGTCTTAATTTTTCCACATGTTTCTTAAGTTACCGTCAGTAAGTAAACAATAAACTGGGCGAGACGCGTTAATGCTAAATCTTCTAACGGACACCTTTTATAAGTAACCCATCCCACTCTACATTGAACGTAGCGACATAGATCTTCCTAATTTCCTATTTTTACATGTTGTAAACTTCTATTTATCGGTCGCATACGTTATAAATTCATTGAAATATACTTATGTTCTTTTTTGTCCTTTAATGAAGATTTCATATTTCATTAGAGAAGTTAGTGTTGTGTTATTATAAAAATATGATTCAGACAGGTAGTAACATCTATACTAGATTAAACAGATGTTTTTCATTAAAGAAACAGAATTCTTCTTGTCAAGTTGTAGACAGGTAAAGCTGCTCTAGCAATCCTTTTCTGCAATTTGCTTATTTAAAGAAAACCTATTAACATACAGATCACTGTAGCTAAAATAAAATTGCTGCTATTCAAAGCTACTCTAAATTTATTAAATGGGATATTCAATCTTTTTTATATGTTTTGACCTTGTCGTATTTTAGTGTCAGGTAAAAATAAACTAGCTTACTAGGAAATAACTAATTAATTTCCATAAGGAATAATTATGCATGTTAAATGCTTATTTTTACATCTAATATATTTCACTTTCCCTTCAATCTTTAATGTAATTCAAAATATTAGCGTACTCTAAGTGCAAGTATATTTGTACTTATTTGCTTAAGAAGTCATATACATAAAGTGTGCTTTATAGCCTAAATTTTAAATTAAAGTTATTACAGTTAAAATTCTTTAATTTTTTAATCAATTTTATATCTCTAGATGAAAATATTCACAAAATATCACAGTACTACTTTTAATGAACAATAAGTCCTTTTTAAGTCATGCATGTTCTGATGCCTTTTCAGACTGCGATTTTCAGTAAAGATTTCTTTTTATATACTTGATTCTGTTTTTGAACAAGAAATACTTCAACTCTACAAACTACATCACTTGCTACTTCTAAATTTTAACTTTGTTCTGTCTAACATAAGTGGTTAAACCTTCGAGTGTTGCGTACTCATGTTGAACTAAACTTGAACCAGAAATTCAATGGTAATTGTAGCCAAAATCTTTAAAACCTTCAAGTATCTTATTGTTTAGTTGGGGTTCTATTTTTGAGAACAATTGATATGAAGCTATTATAAATCTAAGCGCAATAGTTTTTATTACGAAGAAAACCAATAAAAGTATACGATCCTTATTTTCTTTATTTTGTATGTTGAAAATTAACATAATTTAATTAAATGAAGGGAAATATTCCTTTGTTGAACTGTTTATAATCTTTGTGACAGTAAAGACGAATAGTTTTTGTTTTTTAAATCAATGTTCCGCATTTTGCAATCATGTAAATATCCTACCGCTATTTCTAATTTCTTCCTGAATCGTAATTCACTATACTTCCGTGAACTTGTTGATTGATACTGTTAATATAGTTCGGAGCTTTTCAACTAGAGCCTGAAAATTTTTAGTTTAGTTGCTTACATCTTATCTCAAAATATTAGTAGTTCTATATAGGTATTTATTGCTTTAAACATGAAAAACTTGAATTGATTAAAATTGTCTTAAAAAGAATTTAGTTATGTAATGGATCTAGATCAACTGCACAACTACTTATACTCAAATTATGCTTAAATTACATAATTTTGTTGTCATTATAATTACAACTATAAGAATTAATAGGCACTTAACTTAAAGCTAACACTTCTACAGCTTAGTTCTTACTAACAATGTCTTACAATTTGAGAGCAAATTATTTAAACGACGATTCGAATAATAATGCACAATGAACTTTTAGCTATATACATATCTACCGTGAATATTGAATAAAGAATCAGTTCATTGAAATGCAGTTATCAATGCAAATATTAGATAGATGAGTTGAGTCCCTCTTTACAGAGGCGATTTCAATTTCAATGCTGTTTTGTGATAAATGCCATTATAAAATCAATAAATGTATATACAAAGGCGTTTTTAAACAAATATTTTTGTTTTGCCAAATTATTATCCTTTTCTTCGTTTTACTAATTTTCTTTTAGTCGATAATATAAACAACTATGGTGATAACCTATTAGATTTCATATTTTACAATTAAAAATGTGATGTAAATTATGCTTTTGATCATGCTGTGCGTGAAATATCCAATCACACACATATCTTTTCTTTTAAAAAACAAATATTTCTGGGCTCTACGACTATATGTTCAAAACAGACTGGTCTATATTTAGAAACGCGCGCTGTGAGTAATGTTTATTTCATTGTATTTATAAGCAACACACCATACTTTCATAGATGACTACCAAAATATTACACTTCGTTATTATTGTAATTAAATTAGCAATGATACTTGCTATCGCTTACTCAAAGGAAAGTTTTGTGATGCATTAGGGCGGTAGATCAAATTATCAGGCGGAAATTAATCAATGATGGGCTGTTTTAGTATACATTGTGATTTTAAAATGTACCGACAAACTTGAAGATTCACGCGAGGGTTGTCCTAATTTAGAGAGAAAAGTTCCTTTTAAAAATTCCTTGTCATTTCCAAAAAAAATTCGTTAACGAAATGATGAAGACCTGTTTGAGAACCGTTGCAACAACGCGAAATCTGATGGCGTGGTTTTATTGAATGAACTATAAACACATGACCAGTTGTTAGTTATGATAAAATGCAATGTGTACTACATAGATAAACCAAGGGTGTTTATTGTATTAAACATTGCATTCGTTTACAGATGCTTTCTGTTTTTTGCGCCTTATCAATCACTGCTAGTTTCGATTTTTCGTTACCTAAATGTATTAATTTTCAATTTTGTGTGTTTATTAATTTAATTCCATTTAGTTTAGGTTGAACATCGTGCTTCCGTAAATAATCGATATATTAACTAATATCGAAATGGAAGCCGTTGTTTTAATCTACAGCAAAACATTTTGAATGCTTGTAAAAAAATTAGGCAATATGAAAATTATGTTATTTATAAAAATCTGGATATGGTTTTTAGTGTAATTAAACATATTTAAAATAAATGTTAAATTTTTGCCTAAAAACGAATAAAACTATAGGTCATTGATATGAATGACCTATATTGGAATGGGTTAATGTATACACGAAGCAAACATATATTCTGTAATTTGATATTAGAATAGCATTCCATTCATTTGTAATACATAAAATTTGTTTAAAAGTATTATCTGTATTCGCATTTTCCTGTAGTTCTCAAAAGTCGGCATTTCCAATTTTTTTCCAAAAAGGTTCTATTTTAAGGGATTTCCTTGGTGATGGATGTGATTAGGTCTCTACAGTACCATGTTAAAGTTTTCCGGTGGACTTCAAAATAGCCCTGTATCCTCGAACTTGCTATTTTAACATAAATAGACGATAGATTAGTTAGTTCTGAAATTGACGTGTAAGTGTAAAAATATTTAAGTATAATTGTTCTTTAAACTGAATATTAGAAATAAATGTCTATGTTTAAAACTATACTTAGTTTTACATTGTAAATGAGGGTGTGAGTTGAAATAAATAATTCAATAGCTTGCGAATTGTTATATCATTATTATTAGTCAAGAGTAGGCTAGAAATAATCTATTTAATTAATAGAGAGTTCAACTTGCTGAACTGTATGCTTTCTACATATAAAAAATAGTATAAAAACTAGGAAAACTACAAAACATTGTACTTTTTTTTGTAAAAGTAAAATGGCTAATATGCACTGCACTGGTGCAATGTAGCAAGTCGAACCCACTATAAGTATAAAAAATTAACTGTAATTATAAAACATTGAAAAAGTTTAAAACGACAAAATTATTAGAAAGCAGAAAATTGTATTAAAACAAACAAATACTTGGCAAGGAAAGAAACCAATAACTAAAAACTTATTATTTTAATAAATGTTTTCTATACTCCAACTCACATAATGTATCTATTTAGTAAGTTGTAACTGACTGATGGGATTGATATACAGAATGAAGGCTTTTTTATACGAGTTCACCAAAATTATCAATACTCTTTCCATCCGCTGTTTATTTACCTTGCCTCAAGAAAAAGATTTAAAAGCTAAACATCTGGGCTGCGGGGTGGGCAAGCGTGCAATGCACATATTTATGTTCATTTACGTCCAAACGTTGCACTTAGATAGAATAGAATTCCATCATTCTAATACCATCTTATCCACCTAATAAAATAGATGAAGCATTTTTGAGGAAATACAGAAAAAGCAATAAAACGCGATCAATGAAAACCGTCGATTTTTGAAGGCACGTCTGAGATCGTTAAGTACAATTTTTGTTCTGTTAGATTCGAAAGTAACTGTAAGAATTTAACTATGCTGTCAGATTTAGAAATCTCATTGAATTCATTTTTAACGATGAATTTTATTAAAGTACAACACAAAAATAATTATTATGACATTCTATTTCTATTCGCCATTTTATTTTTAAACCCATTTCTAAGGTATGATTCTAATAGAAATGTTTTTTATCCAACCGTCATCCAACTTCAAACTTTAAAATTGACGTTAATCTAAGAACAAAAATTATATCAAACAATATCAGACTTGCCTTTAAGAATTCATGGTTCCCGTTGATCATATTTTAGTTTACTCTATCGGTACAAATACATTTCTCCATGCAGATTTCCTTTAAAAAAATGCGGCACAACAATTTTTGCAGATTTTGTAAACATTCAGGTATTGTTTTCAACTCTAGTGAAAATATGTTCGTTCTTCTTCACAATTAAATTCGTTCGTCGAGTGCTACCGATATTTTTCGTATGGGTAACGTTTTATTTTTTAATTTTCTTAGGATTTTGTCCATGTATTTAATTATATTTATTCTAATTCTAATTCTTTAATGCTCACTGATTAATAATTAAATTTTCTTATATTTTTATTTCTGCTTCAAACAAGTCATTTGATTTGGTATAAGTTATTGATTGTATTAAGGCGTGGAACTTTCGTATGCGGTGGTTAAAGGCGCTTCAATTTGAATTTTATTTGTTTAAAATCATTACTGAAATAGTTCTCATGCAAAATATATTATTGTGCTTCCTCGGCAATAAAGATATATTTTACTTGAACCTGGTTTCACGTCCATGATCGGGATAAATTTTGATATTTGACTTTAAGTTTCGCTTTTAATAGTTTCCTTATTCCTTCTATTTTTTGCTTGTTGGCCTGTCAATTCTTTGCAGCATTGAGAGGTTTGCACTGGCTTGTGCGAATATGTACAGTATGGGGTCGTTTACAAAAGAGATCACCGACCACCTAGATAGTTGCTACCTTTCTAGGTTCCTCCAAAGCTAGTAGAAGTCGTATAAATAGATTGGAACACATAATCCCTCTACGAGCTTGATCCACAACGCCTCTTGAGCTTAGTTTAATCTACATGCCTTCTCGGATCTTCGCAGGGAATAATTTTACTGGGGGTACAGCTCTGATTTAAAAACGCACTTATTCAGTACCTCATTTCACTTTATATTCTCAAATCCTTAACATTTTTTTTTCTTCTGACTTCAACTACGCACAAACGTTGGTCTAAAAACAAAATCGATATCGAGTTATTAAATATTTGGCTTTTAAATTTGAATATTTATATTTAACTTAGCAGAAATTACGAGTCTGTTCAATATTGTTAGTATTAATTTTATAAGTACTAGACATTTTGTTTTTAATTTGTGATAAAGGCGCATATTAGATGAAACTTCGAAATACAAACTGACGCAGGGAAGCAGGAAAATGTGAATGTAGCTCTGCAGCCCTGTAACGCCGGCAGTTGTTCGGGAAGTCTGCGACATTTATGAGAAAGTTTCGCTAGTCATGGAGAATTGGTATGGTGTGGAACGTGCTGTCGCTGTGAGAGTGTTTTATAAGAACAATGATAATGTGACAGCTGTGCAAAGAGTATTTCGATAGTATAATCAGCTAGAAAATCATGGTTGTATTCCAACGGCTCATGTGACTACAACATGGCTACGTAATTCCGAAGAAACGTGTTCAAACTTGAAAAAGCAGCCTCTAGGCGGTGTTCCAACGGTATGTACCCCAGTGAATATTAAAGTTGTTCGCCGTCCAGGCGAGCCCTCGCTCCTCGATTTGATAATATGCATCAGTTCTACATGTGGCACGAATGAGCCTATAAAGAATATTCCATAAGTTACAGATCGTGCAGAAATTAAATCCTCGTAATCGTGTGCAGCATCTATTTTTGCTTCTTGTTGGTGTGTATAATTAATACTAATTTACACTTGAATTGTTTTAACTTCCGTTATTAATTTTTTTTCGTGTTCCTACAATTAAATATTTTCCATTTTCAAATTTATCTTTTATTCTAGCTACATCCCAATTTGTTATTAGTTCATTTCTCTACAGATTGTAGGTGATGAATGTACTTCTAACCTTCGAAGTTGTATTTGGCAAGTTTAAATAGAGTTAATTAAATACTTAACATAATTGGATTTTCTTCATATTGTTTAATATGCATTATAATTAATTGTCAGTCACTGGCACTCCCCAGCTAACTCTTCCCGTTATCGCTAAATTAGTTAGGCGCCTTGCTTCCTTTTGCTAACGTTTTGTGAGCGAAATTCCTTTTCTCTTGGAATTTATTCTTTTCCCTGTTTTGTCCCACAACGATGTAGCAGAATGTAATCTCCAAAAATTTTACGCAGCAAATGAAGGGATAAATATATTGAAAGTTACTTTCCTTGAACTAGTGAGAATTTTCTTGGAAAAAATAATCACAGCTACTACTAAATCTGGCTTCATACGAAAAAAGGTACAAACTTTAAAATTCTTTATTTCTAGTTAATCTGTTTTAATAAATCGGCAAAGGCAGATGCGGAGAATGTACTCGTCCTGAGAAGTTAAAAGTAATAAATAACCAACAATTATATTTAAAGCGATTTACTAATGTAAACCAACCTAAGATGATGAGGACAAATTAAGTTTGCTTTAAAAATGAGTTCTGACTCATTTCTATTGTTTCCGCAATAGCTCTTAATTTTAAGAACTTTCTGCTAATACTGAAATGAATCGTCATATAGGTTTGCGATGGCTCATTGCAATAGTTTCATTTTACTTCTACCTCGTAGATAGCTTTCAGTCGGAGCTTTGACTGCGGCGTACATTTTTGTAGTTATTTATTTGTATTTTATTCTGTTTTATTCTTACACTCTATACATATCTAAATGTCTATTTTATACATTTACAGTTCGCTTTTATTGGCAGTATTGGAGTAGTAACGTTTACCAATGCGAATGTGTTGGTGTACAATAATTCGCAAGTGACTTTATTAGTGTTTATTAAGCGTGTTAAGCGTTTTATGTAGTGCAATTTTTGTAGTTTTAACCATCGAGGTATGAACATTGTGATGTACACGAAATAGTAATTATGTGGTAGGGTTGCTAGTGAAATAACGTCATTAGGGGCAACAAGATTGGAGATAGTCGAAGTGGTGATAAATCAATCCAGTTAAAGATTAACTTAACATTCTTGTTCATACACATTAGACGAGGAATCTATTATAGATCATTTAAAATAACAAAAACATGATTAATAGGAGTACTATTTTTCTAATAACAATAATAATTGCATTCATAGGATATATTTTACCTTGAGAACAAATATCATTTTGAGGAGCAACTGTAATTACTAACTTAATCTCTACAATTCCATATTTAGGGAATTCTATTCTTAATTGATTATGAGGAGGATTTAATATCAATAATGCAACTCTAAATCGTATATTCTCACTTCATTTTATTATACCATTCATTTTAATTATTATATCAATAATTCACATCCTTTTTATTCACCAAAAAGGATCAAATAACCCACTAGGTACAAACAGAAATATAGATAAAATCCCATTTCATTTAATTTTTACCTTTAAAGACATAGTCAGACTAATAATTACATTTACCTTATTATTATTAATTATTATAATTAAACCCTACTATTTAAGAGATCCACAAAATTTTATTCCTGCTAATCCATTAAAAACACCTCTATATATTAAACCAGAATGATACTTTTTATTCGCATATTCTATTTTACGATCAATCCCAAACAAACTAGGAGGAGTAATTGCTATATTTATATCAATCATAATTTTAATAATTCTTCCATTAATAAAAAAAAATCAATTTAAGTTCTCAATTTTGTCCATTAACTAAAATAATTATATGATATTTTTAAATAATCATAATAATGCTTACATGATTAAGAACTATACCTATAGAAAATCCGTCCATTCAAGTAAATCAAGTAATTACAATATTCTACTTCTTAATCTATATTTTTCTTTACTTAGCCAATCAAACCTGAAAAAACATTATAATAAAATAGTTAATGAACTTGATAATGTATATATTTTGAAAATATAATAAAGGCTAATACCTATTAACTTTATACTAAATTTATTTAACTAAATATAAAGAATAAAAAAATAAACCTTTAATCCAAAATATAAAACCAAATAATTTAACGAAACAGGAAGAAAAACCTTTCAACACAAACCCATTAACTTATCATATCGAAACCGAGGTAAAACACCTCGAACAAGAATAAAGAAAAAGAAACTAAAACTACAAATAAAAAAAACTATATAAATCACCTCGCAAAAAAATAAATTTAACCATCGAGGTATGAACATTGTGACGTACACAAAATCGTAATTATGTGGAAGGGTTGCTAGTGAAATAACGTCATTAGGGGTAACAAGATTGGAGATAGTCGAAGTGGTGATAAAGATATCCAGTTAAAGATTAACTTAGCATTTAAAATTCATTCCCATTTATACTGTTAAATTAGAGCTATTAAGCCTTATTTTCACGTGAGAACTAAAAAAATAAAATTTAAAAAATTTTAAAATTTTTAAAATTCTTTATGGCTTTCCTGTTACAGTTTTCTCCATTCATTTATAGTTTATTTAACTAACCTACGTATGTGATTTCACAGGGTTGCTTTGAGATACTTTCAGATATTTTAACTGATTATTCCTTAAGCCCCATCTATTCACAAAAAAATAATAAGAAACATTAAACAGCTTTAATATGGGTATAATCGATTTTAGAAAATTTTTGGAGAACTTCTGATTTGCAATACATATTGTCACAAATTGTATACCAGTTCTCTATGACATCATTGTTCATTTATTCCAGTTCTACTCATATTACAGGTCATTGCAATGTGTATTGATAAACATTCAGTGTAAATGAAATTCATTAAAAAACTCCATTCAGATTTATTAAATAGATTTACACAATTGTGTATGTTTTCAAGCACGTTTATTGTCCACTTGTCCAATGCTATTTGTAGAAGTAAAAATTATCAAAAAACAGTAAAAACTTAGTTATTTAGAGGAAATAGCTCTTATTTTATACAATTGATTTGATGCTTCTTTTCACTATTTTTAAACTAAAAGCTTTATTGAAAAAATAAAATCACATAATATCCCTTTGGAATACGTTTTTGTACATTTTGTTAAAGTTTGAAAAAATTGGAAAATAATTATCAGCTGTTCAACTTTACGTAGATAACTTGAAATTATTTATTACTCAATGTCGCAAATATTAAAAAGAAAAATAAAAAGGGGGACTTTCTCTTCACAAGTAAACAACCTTTTAGAATTAAAAGGGACTTACCTGCGTGCTTTACGGTAATCCCAATTCGTAATTTTTTTGTGAAAGTCATCTTTAAACAACTATTACATTTAAATGTCGTCACTGGTAATTTTTTGTTTGTAAATTAAGTCATCTCTGATGATTTTAATACAAATTTCGAATGTAATTTTTGAAGAATACTTGCATGTAAAAAGTAGGTCATTTATTTGTAGTGCCATAGGTCAAGTACTCATTTATTAGTAAACAAACACAGTCGAATTCGATATATTGTTTTAATTTGTTATTTCAGCAAATAGATTAGTAGTTTTCTTGACCGTTTGTAACAAATTAGTTGTGACAAATTCCAACAGTTCGTAAAATGTTTTCACGTGCAAAATTTTTCAAAAAGAGCTTAATGGAATTTAATAACCTGAAAAATGTGTTTCTTCTAATACGCAGAGTTGACCGTTTTACTTTCAACATCTACTTCAAAGCAACCCGATTGTTATATTAATTTTTATTATCTACAGTTTTATTTGATTTAATGCTAAATTTACAATTTAAAATTATTTGAATTACGGTTTTATAAAATATTTCTAGTTCGCGTTTATTTATAGTTTTCTTAATTTACAAAGAATAATATTATTGTTAAACCTAAATTACTGTTTGATGTCTTTCGTAATACAATTAATAATTGACGTCATTTATACATATATATTTTTATAATACATATCGTACAATTTTTCTAAAAAGCTGCGCTTAGGATTAATTCTAATGATGAACTTATCGTAAAAACTGGAAACTAATGAAAAACAAATAAACAAACAAATACTATATAGTTAATTTTTTTATTAAAATTTACATTATAAGGCTTTGCTTGAAAACATCTTTAAATATCAAACCTAAACTATTGGGTCTGAATTCAAAGTGCAAATTATGAATTCTCTTGAAAAAATAAAAATAAAATGCAATGAAAGTCTATTATCCACAATGAGTAATTTTTGGTGTGGTTTTTGGGCGTGAAGGTGACTAAGTCGTATTTTTTGAGAAATAAGATATTGAAGCGATTGAAATTAATAGAAAACATTGAGTCAGATAATTGTGACATATGCCATACATTCTAATATCGGTCTAAGTTTAGTGACAGGGTTATCCTATAGAAATGTGATGTTCTTGACCTCCAAGATTGTTTAATTTAACTGAATTGGATTCTTCTTTTTGGGACTGTGTGAAAAGTATGATATACTCGTACATCTGATGTCTTCAAACCACCCATTAGTTTAAAAAGAGATGTGACATGTTATCTACGAAGTTGAACGAAATTACGTTCAGATCTAATCGGAAATTTTGAAAAAAGAACTCCTTCCTAAGAAAGGAGTCGCGGTAACCATTTAGTCGATATTGTTTTCAGAAAAAATTGTAATGCATTGGAGCCTATGTAAGTAAGTTGTTCTAGATTTTCTAAATTATTTTCTATTTAGTTAAAACTTTCAAAGGAGAAACATTCTTCTGAAATTCAATTCTCTAAAAATTAGGTGTATTTAACCTGTCACTAATGGAATTTAACTTAAAAATGGAATCTTGTCATTAATAGCATCGCTACTAGCAACTTGTACAACTTGTAGGTTAATAAAATATCCCTAGTGGCATAAATATCAGAACCATATAGAAACGTTCGTTGAGGTAAAAACCTATGTTGGTAAACTATATGGTTACGATATCGAAACTATATTGTCTATACAGGACTGTTTGGGCGCTATAGTTTTTGTGTCGAACCTATGTTGTTTAAGAGTACTGGTTTTAGTATCGAAATTACTATACAGTATCTAACAATTTTCCAACATGACTGCAATTGGCGACAATACTGTATAATATCTACATTGATCCAATGTAGGATAAACCAGTAGATTGATTGCGCATAAAACGATAAGAGTATCAAATAAAATACTTAAAAACGCAAAATCGCCATTATTTTATTTATATTTATTTTCACAAGTGCGAATTACAATTATATAAGCTTTCTTCATATATATTACTTAATGCATTGAATTAAATTACAAAGTACATTTTTCTGTTATTTACAAACAAAATTAGTTTTATCGGCAAGGGGTAAATTATAGTTTTATGTTTGAACACATGCAGGCTTAATATTCACATTATAAGTAGGAGATTTAAACGTAAACTTGGGAAATAAAATATTTATTTCAAAACAATCTACCTAAGATAATATTATTGTATCCGCTTCCAAAGTTGTACATGTTGATTTATTTGAATTGGTTTGAGACTTCAGCAGAGGGATATAATACAGAGTTTATTTTTTTAAATTTACCGAGAGGTTATAACGACCTCCAAGTGGAGTAGGATGTATATACACAAATTGTTGCCTTTTGGTGGTATAAAGACGGTATACAAATGTCTCAGGTAGTTTTCAGAAGGAGAAGGGTCCAGAAGTTGATATAGCAGGCAAGGTGTACGTTAAATGTATCAAATCTGAAACATTCGGAATGGATATGATAGTCAGTTTAGCTAAAACTAATTAATTAACTAAATAAAACGGGATGTAGGTATGCACAGAGGGTGTCAATGAATAGGAGAGGTTTGGATTTAAACAAAAGGGAATTTGTGCATTCACTCATAAAGTTGCAACTCAATTCTTATACAGCATACTGTTTTAAATACAATTCTTTAATTACGAAGGTTACTTTAAATATTTTATTCTGGCCAGATCGTTTCAATTTAATGTTCTTAAATATG
>JAHWXV010968313.1:0-12233 GCA_024586415.1 Phrixothrix hirtus | reverse complement strand
TTGCATGATTGCTTCGTTGTGTACATATTAATTGTAGTATTTCAGAGCATGTATTTAGTTTGTTTGTAACCGTCGATTTTAATTTAGTGTTAGAGAACGCATAGTTAATTACTGTAAATATTCTATCATTATTTTTATTTTTGAACTTTTCAAATTCGATTGGTATATAACCATTTATTTGTTTTTATTTACAATACATAACTTATGAAGGTTTTACCGACTTATTATTTAATAACCAGTTTAGCTAGGTACGACTGAACCAGACCCGTCCGGCTAGAGACTATCTGCGAGAAATATAAATAATTTTCTTCCTGAGGTACCAATAAATACTAAGGCGAAACGTCACACGGTGACCTATGTAAAACTTATATAATAGTGATAAACTAACTATTAAATAAGTCGGCCTCGATTGGTGTAATTGTTAGCATGTTACTGCTGCATACAAGAGACGCGAGTTCAAAACTGATCGGTGAAGTAAGGAGGAAGTCAAATCTTAGGTCCCGTGTCGATGTGGCAAGTTAAAAATCCCTACTGGTGCGTGCGGTGGAACTCCTACAGATTCGGCAAAATTCTGATAGGCATGGTGAAATAGCTATATCCCAGTACTATCTCAAGAGAGCCAATGTAATTTCCGCATCTCAAAGTCTCAGCCACAAAACAAACAAACAAATGGACAAACAATAAAATAAAATGCAGAATAAGCTAAATGCTACAATTTGATTTAAAAATCAAACATTATTAACAAATAATGCAAACTTCGTATGCCACGTAATCCTGCCATACGAAAGAATGAAAATGAAATACAACGTTAAATAATTATATTCGCATTGTTTAATTTTAAAATTATCCCCAAAGCCGAGTCGAACATGAATAAAATCGATTCACATTGAAGTTACTTAAGGATAGCTTAAAAATTTGTGAAACATATATTGTAAAACAATTTACACACAAGAAATTATCTAAGTAACAATGATGAAGTCGTAATTGCTGAATTTCAGAATAAATTTCCTAAAATAAGTTCTTATATACCTGATTATTGATTTTAAATTTACTAAGCCTTTAATATGTAATATCGACGAAAGGTTTGTGCATAAAATGATATGATGCCCTATACGCTTAGGGAAACTACCAACAAAGCAGTGGTATCAACTCTCAGGATGAAAAAATTCAGAACTTTCGGATGGTGCATAATCAGTAATCTTAATTAAAATCTGCAGGAACCGCATGTTAGTATTTTTAAATGTAATAAATAACTCACACCCACTAAAACTGCTTTATCAAATATTAGGTACTTGAATTTAATACGAGAAAAGAATGCCGCTACTGTAATGAATTTAGATTAATGTTTGGGCTCCCCTCAATTTAAGAGCGATATCCGTTGTTAATTGTCATTTGATCCTACAAGATTACAACTTAAAAATACAAATGTGATTTTGTTGCGCGACACAATGAAAATCAAACATCGACATAATAAAACATAGTTCATATAACAACTAATTAATTTTACTAAGATTGGATTTTGTGAAATAATGGTGACACAGGGAAAAATTCTGCGAAATATAAAACATTAAATTAGTTACATTTATCTCTTTTTAACTCAATAATAACTATTTCTATTTTGTAATAGCCTGAATTAATTCTAGGATTTTAGTTAAATAATTCCCAAAAGTATCATAATTAATAAATTATCTCGAATAAAAATGTTAAAATATATGGATCGATTTTAAATAAGGTTTTAAAATATATTAAGTCAACAACTACGCGGAATTAAATAAAATGACGAATCTGACAGCATAAGCCGATTTATTTTGACTCAATTATTTAAATAATAATAATTCGTAATAAAACAACATTCTCTTGTATAACCTATATTATATAGCTCTAAAAATACGTATGCAGTGTTAGCCCATGCTTCGGTAAATAAACAATATAAATTGTTCACAATTTTCTAATACATATCCAGACTTCATTAGAATTAAACGATTAATATCGTCGAATTTGTTTTAACATGATAAAAAATTTGTTTTCGAATTTTGGGCCTTTTAAAGGGATACGAATGCATTGCCTTCAACATGGCGGAACCATAAATCAGCGCGTTAAAGTATCATCGGTCAGAGGAATGTGATAAAAGATGCTGGTTTTTGGGACACGCTATGTATCAAAATAATGCATTTGCGCTTTTTTTAGTACTTTTTTCTATCTCTTTCGCAGTCACCCATATTGAAGAGAATTGAATAAATTTTTTGAAATTTAACGGTTTACATGTAGTTTAACAGTTTTTGTTTAACCTGTACATTTTATTGTATAATATTGAAGCTCTTCTGAGTGTAGATTATTTAATTATTAGGATGTTATAATGATATCTAATTATCCTAGGTAGTTTTAATTGTAAAAAACAAATTTTTATTACCACAGCAATTAACAATAATTTTCTTTAAATTTTACTACCAAAAGTTAATATTTTCTGTGTAATAAAATGTCAATGATAGCAGGTCGACAGAAATTATGAAAATCGATAAAATTAAATTTCGATCTATCGCCATGTACCTGTTTTTAAAACAGTCAGGTGGTAGAGAAATTTACATGAACATGTTTAAGATACTTGGCGATCTCTGACCTTCGTGTGCAACAGTAAATAATTGAGTTGTATCTTTCAAGAGAAGTAAATCTTCAATTCACGGTGACGAGAAATCTAGAAGACCGACTTTTGTGTCTGTCCCAATACCGATGCAGTTTACAACGTGAAATTACCAAATCGTTGAAATGGGACAAAACATATTTTGACACACTAAAGATTTCGATTTGGATATCAAAAAAATTCTGCAAGATGAATTTCCAACTATCAGAATACATATCAAAAACGAGTAAAAGTGGAAGCAACGCGTTACATCTGCCCTCATTTTGGGAAACATACTGATTCCTTGAACCGTGTTATTATCATGAAACCTGATGAGGTTAAAAGACCCAAATATGAAACAACAGTCGATGAAATACGGATACTCGGGTTCTCCTAGGTATAAGAAGGTTTGTGTGAAGAAATCTGCTAGAAAAGTTCTTGCTTCTAATTTTTGGGATTGTTGTGGTGTATTTATGGTATATTGCTTGTCAAAATGCAATGCAGTAACTGAGGAATACTATTCCAGTTTACTAACAATTTTGCAAGAAACAATTATGAAAAAAATACGCAATAAATTGCCCAATGAGTCCAACGGCTAAGATTCAACATCCCCTTACTCACTATAACTGGCTCTCCTTAAATAAAAAATTATTACGGAGGATAAATTTTCTTCAACAGATAAAATAATAAAAGCCATAGCAATAAGTGTATTACTTTTTCTATGATAAGCTAAGGATTTATCAAGAATTAATCAACAAGTAGTATAGCAATAGCAAATTTCGAGCCAAGATCGTATAACGAATTTATATAAGAAAGATTTCCTTCTCTGTTATAGGCCATTTTTAGCTGACTTCAAAAATATTTAATTAATGGTTTTGATTCAAGTCCACAGAAGTTAAATAAACATAGTCAATGAATAAAATAAAGCAAATTAGTTAGTGTACTTTTGCAGTAAATCACGCTGAATTCAAATAGTTTATATATTTACTTAGAAATTTAAGGGCTTAAATATTGCGGCCATTTTGACTTATTTTTACTGGAAAATTTTCAGATAAATGGGTTGACATTTGAGAAGTGATCACATATCACAAACAGCTTTTCATGCTGATGAACTTCACAATTAACGATTAGGCGAGATGCCTTAACGAAATCTGCTCAGTAAAGGATTAATTAATTCATTGCTATCATTTACAGTTTTTAACTAAATTTACCTCTACTGAATTTAATGTATAAACCATATTGTTGATTTTTGTCTCATTCAAAATTCCGTTTAAGGGAAATTATAATTCTGTCAAATTATTTCTTGTTCTATCATTTATTTACAATAAGTCTTTAATGATTTGGGGTTATATTTATTAAAAAGGGATTTATTTATTAGTAAAATTGCTAATTATGTAGTGCATTCAAATTGTAGGGATATTAAACCTCTGTTTCGTTAATTACTATTTTTAAATAGATTCTACACCCAAATTTTGATCTTGTAATTATGGATAGTGTTGCAGTTTTCTACCCTTTTAAGATTACTGGTGCTTGGTGTCGATTCATTGTTAACACTGCAGTCTTGAAGCGAGTATGAGCTTGAATACAGATTCAACTTCTAAGTAAAATACAACGGGTTCTAAGAATCAATTTAATTGAAATAACTTTATGGGTCTTTAGCTCCTTTGAAAATATTTTATTGTCCTTAATTATATTGTCTAAAGTAAATGCAAATTTTTTTGTTATTTAATACATAAGTTTATTGTTTTAAGTACTTTTAATTATTGTTGTACAAAAACTACCTAATCTCTGCCAGACAAAGATAAATCTCGCCCTTCTTATGGTTTTACGTTTAGTTAAAATGCGGTTAACTATCATTAACCAAGCACCCTGAGATTTATTTTTGAACAACAGACCTTATAGTGCCGACCCTGAAAGTTTCATGTTCCCTTAGCCGAGTTTGGATTCTCTTTAAAACGTTATAAGGTTGTTAATTGCACATTATTTCAAATATAAAAATTACTTGATTTCAACAGAAACATCAAATAAATCAATAATGGAAATTTATTTTAGTAAAGATATATTTAGAAATAAGGTTTTTAGCCATTTACGTGAATACGCAAGTTGTGGCTCCAAAAAGTACTATTTCTAACAATGGAACACAGTTCCTGTAACTCATAAAACTTTTGGAAGTAAAAATATATAATAATCATGAATCATATTACAACAAAACAAATACAGAAGAGTTGTAAAATGACTGAACCTCAACGTGAGAATTTAAACAAACATTTCAAGAAAGTGAGCACTAAGTGAGAAAGATATAGCTTAAAGTATGTGTCTACAATTGTTAAATTGACATTCAGAAAATTACTGTCATAACAACCGAAACGTATAGAAGGACTAATTTTTTCGTGTGATACTTGCTGATTGAAGTATGGTTGAAAGCACCTACAAATTAGTGTGTCCGCGTGTGTGTGCGTGGGTACATGCGCCTGTGTGTATGTGTGTGTGTGCGAACACGTGCGCACGTGTGTGTGTGTATTTGTGTGTACGTACAAGAACCAAATTAGCTTAGAAGATGTTTCACAAAGAATATTCATCATAAATGGTTTAGAATCCGCTGGGAAGTAATCAAAGTCTATCAACTACTTTACGAATGGACAAACCGCTGGGTACGAATAAATATAAATATTATAAAATACAATTAAATTACACAGACAATTTTAACTTCAACGGTCAGTAAATAAAATCCTTTGTAATTAGCTATTCATAGCTATCTTCGAAACATTAATAGTAACAGGTTGTAAGATGTGAAAAAAGGATTAGCTCGCATTTGTTATATCCAAAATCTAATGTTCACAAAAAGTTGGTTTCCTTTAAAAACGAGATTAAAAATTTGTTTAAGATTTTATATATATATTTATTATTCTATTCTTATACAATACAGAGTGATTTTAAAATACACCTACAAACTGCACTATACACACGGGAGTAGTTCTAAATCAAGAGAAAAGAACCCTTTTTAAAAAGCTGCTTGTTATTTACAAGAAAATCACCGTTAAAAGTAATGCTTGAAGATCCCTGCAATAGCGCATCAGCTGAACGTGTCGTTTTAAATGACTAAACTATAAACACATGGCACAGTTACTACGTTATCTTCAAATGATAAATGAACATACATCGCGGATATTCACTGAATTTATGGTGATGTGTTCATTTTCAAATGTTGTTTGTAATATTAAAATTATCCGGATTTTTGTCTTTTAGCAAACGCTTTCAGTGTCAGTGGTTTTCGTTACAGAAGTGTATTAAATATCATTTTTCTGTGTATATTAATTCAATTACATTCAATTTTAAGTTGAACTTCATGTTTATGTATTGCGGATAAATCAACTAATGTCGAAATGACAGACTTGTTTTAATTTACGACAAAGAATTTTAAGCATCTCTTGTAAAAGAGTCGTCTTCCTTTACTTGATGTTGTACAACTACATTAAAAGATTTGTAATAATAATTTTGTGTTTATATAGAGAATTTCAGGATTAAAAATAACTATAATAATAAAATAATGTGTTTTTTAGAATATATTAAAATTATGTTACTTATAAAAAACTAGATATAGTGTTTAGTGTAATTGAAGGGGTTTAAAACTAGTTGTTCAATTTTTGTCTGTGTGAGACTATCGACGAATAGTGTGGGTCATTGATAACTGGGATATGTTGGTATTACACCAGATAAATAAATACATCTTCAGTAATTTGATATGATTACAACCTGTTATTCTCTCTTCAACACGCACATCAAATCGGTTTGTGTCTAGACATAATTCATTTGTGTACGCATTTTCATGCGGTTTCCAAGTAAAGCACTCCTTTCGTTGTTAAGCCATAATATTTTCAAAACATTCGCATGTAGAATAAAACGCATTTATCCGCCAAAAATAACAGTGTCCTAGTGTTTAAAGTGATCTATTCGTATCACCTCGTTTCATTATTGTTATCAAAGGATAGTGAATATAGAAGGCTATCAATTTATGTATATTGAATTAAAACTTTGAAACTTTCACAGTTAATACAAAAATGTTTATTCATTTTTTTTTCATCAATTTTTAAGTATGGCCAATTTTTTGAAAGGCAAAGTAATAAAGCATTCTTGAGACGTTGTAAAATACCGGATTGCAAGGGTTAAATTTTAGTTTACTATTATAACCCTTGTGATCCGGTGCGGCTCAATACATGCATGATTTATTACTTTGTCGGTCAATAAAATAGACAATATCAAACTTTTAGAAGGCTCTGAAAGTTTTTCAAAACTTGCTAGTTTGAATACAGGGTTATTTTTATGACAGTACTGAAATTAGTTATTTGGTATATTGAGTTGTTGGCCATTGCTACGAAAACCGTGAAATTTGTTTTCCATATTAACAAACGTTAAACGAGCAAAATGTGTCCTTAAAGTTAATAATAATCAAGTCGTTTCAATTATCTCTGTACTAATAATCAATGTTTTGAATTAATTTTCAAAAATTTAGAAATTGTATAAAATATACAATTTCTACTGAACAATGTATGAAATAGTGAATAGATAAACGGATTTTAAAACATCAAAACCTTGGGGATCGCATCCTTTGCATTATATAATACAAAATTCTTCGAAGAGTTTGGAATAACTATAATTTAGTTTTATTGAGACAAATTATGTTTTGATTCTAAAAATTATAATGGCAATATCTGGGAATATCAATATATTTAAGTTTTATATTTGAAAACTAACTACGACGACTTTGCCAACTGATATAAATCAAGATAACCCTGACATATTTGAAGGCTTTTATTTTAGCTTTAATTTATGATAATCTGTAATCATTAGAGTAGACAAATCTTATAGGTATGTATAGATTTAAGAAGATAAGGATTTATTAAGAAATTATCCCTGCGATTAATTTTTATGCTATGAAATGGGCGACAGGTACTAATTAATGTCAACGAGACTATAAAACTTTATCGATAGTAATTATAAAAGCGCTTCCCAAAATTAATTTTCCCCTTTCAAAATAAGGTACTAAAATTTAATAATTTCCGTACCACAAGTTGTTTAAAGAATTTTTTTTTGTAGCCCATTGTTTGTAGCGCTAAATATTTGTATACCAAAATCTAGATATGCAGTTAAATTAAAATAAAAATATTTAATAATTTGTATAAAGCTTTTGACGGCGTTTTAGAAGTTGGTTTTTTGTAAAGGCTTGTTCTTTACTAAATAATAATAATTTTTTATTTTAGCAGCGATTAACTCTGCATTTAGATTTTGGTATTATTTAAAGTAGTTTCAATGTAATATTATATTTGAACAATGCTTTCAATTTTCCAAACTTACCTATTGAAAACATTGTGATTAATTAACAATAAAAGCATAACTTACAGTTTTTTAGGTAAATCATTGCTAATAGGTAAGTTCAAAGCCTTTATTTTCCTACGCGTATTTTTTGTTTTGACTGATTTCCATAAGTGCGCCTTTTAAAAACAATGAGAAGGTCAATAATAGTATGTAAACAAATCTTAAGTTAATATTTATATATGTAAATAGGAGTGTCAACACTACTAAAGTCCAAAATCTAATATATTTATGTACAGTGTGGTTCAGCTTCGATGGCTTTAATGGGTAACGGGAGTGATAACTTAATCGGTTACCCATTAAAGTCCCTTAGCATCTGAAACCCTACTTAATCACCGAAAGTTGGAATAAGGAATAATGGAACTATCGAATGACCATACGGCTAAAAGTCAGCGGATGAGGGGTTGTATCTCCCTAAGAAGGCAACTGTAGACTTGTAGTGGTTAAAGCATTTACCTTAAAATTAACGGCACTAAACTACACTAACGAAACGCTATTGAATAGCTATACTCTTAAGTAAAAATCATTTACCTTAAAATTAACGGCACTAAACTACACTAACGAAACACTATTGAATAGTTATACTCTTAAGTAAAAATCATTTGGGGGGGAGGGGAACTTCTCCAGATAATTGGCTCTATCTTTAAAGGGGCGAAGCACTGGCGTTAAAATTAAAGGCATTAAACTGCACTAACGAAGGACTGTCAAGTGGCTATATTCTTGGTTAAAAATCTTTAGGTTGGGGAAATTGCATGTTGTAAGCCCCCTAGTAAAACTCTATTATCTCAGTAACGGATGCACTAACGTTAAAATTTTCTGCATTAAACTGCACTAACGAAGCACCAACGAATAGGTATATTATGGACTCACAATCTTTTGTTGGGGGGCTGGCGAAATGAATCTAAAAATATTGGCATATAAAATCCTGTTGTGAGCACAAGAGATGTCAAAAATTGGTAAAGTTAATTAGTTAGGGAGCGCTACCTCTTAACAGTCATATGAGATGGGATCTGTAACCCAAAATTGTAAGTAGGCAATTGAAACTCCCACGGCATTACTTACTATTTCGAACAGTTGGTAGCATCTATAATTTGAAATTTATGTTTTATATTTATTTATATTTAACTCATAGAATTACTCCTTTGGAGAGGTAAAAGTTCATACATGAAACATAATTGAACAAAATACTGCATATACTGTAAACATAAATATTATTTTATATATGATATAAAAATAAATAAGGAGTCCATTAAAATTACTTATCGCATATCTCCAAATTCTTCTAAATTTATTGTAAAATAAACATTCGTATAGACTAACAAACGAATTAATAGCCATTTGCAATCGATTTTATTTGGTAAATAATCGGTTAGATCAACTTTCATTGACCTGGCAATAGCAGCAACAATAAATAAAGCAAATAATTTCAAAGTGCTGGGTGGGGCACGGGAACCAAGTGGTTATGCGAAGAAGACGCGTGCGCTAGGTGGTGTTTCAATCATTGGCTCATAGCATTTCACTGTCAGTTACCATCACGGATCCGTGCACGCTAGAACATCGGATGTTTGCGTACGATTGTTTTGTTAAAAATAACGAGCTGGTGATTGTAGTTCAAGGTGCGTTTCGTTGTAGATTCAATGTTAATCCAAATGACTTTGTTCCTTCGCGTAACATAATCTTACGTTTTATTATAATCTTCCAACTACAGGCTCAATTATGAAAAAAAAACGCCCGTTCAGAACGTTGAAAGGATCAGACAAGCGGTATTGAGAAGCCCAAATCGCTCTGCTCGCAAACATTCTGCTACACTTCAAATTAGTAATCGCACTGTAAGACCGATTTTGCATATAGGCTTACAATTCCACCCTTACAAGTTAGCGGTTGTGCAGAAGCTAAATGTAACAGATTACCCCCAACGAGTGCATTTTGCACAGAAAATGCTTGCACTTATGAACAAAATGAGACCATTATGATGGAAATGAATGTTGAGGCCCACTTCCACCTTAATGGACCCGTCACTAAACAAAATTGTAAGTATTGGGTTGCAGAAAATGCCCAATACCTCCACGAGAAACCGCTGGATTGGTATCTATTCTTTTGAACAAAACGAGGTTACCGTTACTGTAACAAGTGAGCGTTACGTTGACATGGTTAACACATTTTTCATCCTTAAGTTACAAAGATTGAAGATTGATCGTCAGCATTTGTGGTTTAAGCAAGATGGGGCCACGGCACACACCGCCAGAGAAACAATGGCTGTTCTTCGACCCCTATTTCCTAATCATCTCATTTCGAGATTTGGTGACGTTTTATGGCCCCCTCGGAGTCCTAACTTGTACACAAGTGACTTTTTTCTAGGGGGATATCTGACAGAGCACATTTACAAGGACAAGCCCCGTACATTGATTGACTTAAAAGGGGCAATCTGTCAGCAAACCACCCAAATCAATGAAGACCTGCTAGACAGAGTGAAGACCTATTTTCCTCAACGACTTCAACAATGTGTCAACGAAAATGGTCATTACATGCCAGATTTGATTTTCAGAACGTGAATAATAATGAAATGCTATGTACTTACAAAGATTTTTCTACTAATTAATTTCTTCTACAGTAAATCTAAAAATTTTATAACTATTCCAAAACCACTTGGTTCCCGTGCCTCACCCTGTATAAGACAAATAGCAAGATCTTGGTAACTCATTCACTTTAAACGCTTTTCTAAAACAAAAACGTTTAAAAAATTGAGGTAACACTTGACTGTAGTTGCCCTTTCAAAAAATGTATTCTTCTAAACGCTTTGTAAATAATCTAATTGTAATTCATGAACATTTGGAACTACAGCAAATATGGGAACTGAATGTAATTAAATTTAATCTAATAAATACAAAAAAGGAACAAGAGGTTCTTAAAGACGATTGAATAAGTGACAAATTATGTTCTCGCTTGCAGACATTATCCAAAAAAATGAAGCTTGAGCTCGTCGTAGGAGGGATCTTCTTAAATTTTGAAAAATGTTTAGAATTTGCCGAATTTCTTGACATGCACCCAATATTCTGTTCCATAATTCATCTTGCGTGTTAACAGGTGTGCGATAAACTATCATTTATTGAACTCCAGAGATAATAATATCTCGAGATCTGAGTGGCCATTTAATTGGAGCATCATTTCTTCGAACAATCCATCTACTAATAAAATTTTCATTTAAGTGATTCCTAACTGAAACGGTGAAATTCGGAGGGGCTCCATCGAGCGTGAAAACCATTTGATGGCGTATTGCTAAAGGTATGTCCTCCAATATATTTGGTAGTGAAGGTGGTAAGGTCGCAGCTACTGCTTCTGCAATACTCGATGAACGATGCCTTTACTAACATCAAATAGCCTTGCCAGACGGCGAACACTTTCCTCGGAATTATCTCCTATGGCATGCAGAATTTATTCTTCGTCTTCAACATCTAACTGACGTGACCGACCAAAATTACCAGAAGCCTTCTTAAATGTTCCGAATTCCCTTAATTTCTGGTTCGGGAAATGTTGTATAAGGAGTACGCCTATTCGTAAATCTTTCGGCATACGTTCTTACTGCAGCCCGACAATCCACACGACACTCTCCCAATATTAAATGCATGTCCACATATTCGTTCAAGGAGTATTCCATATTTGTAGTAAAGCAGAAAAAACAAATTTACAAAAACCAAATAATTACAATACACAAAAGGATGAAAAATTAGAATGAAGGAATGCAATTGACAAAAGGTAATAAAATTAGTACAAGTGTCAGATTTGCAAATCATAAAACAGTGAAACAACAGTAAAAAAGATTACAAGAGGTGAATTTTCTGGTAGAAAAAGTGTACTTTTAAATAATAGTGCTTAAAGTTAAAAATTTTGCCCATAAAAGAAGTTCTATACCTTCAAAGAGAGGTGAGCATGTAAAACTCTGTGTTATAAGATACTAATTTTATCGATATTTTAGGAAAAAGATAATCTTAACTCCGCAATTCAACGTACCAAATTTCCTTACGATCGGTTAAATCAGTGAGAGGTACGTAAAAAAATCAGAAAAAATGCTGTCATCTTTGACAGCTTATAACTCAAGAACGAAAACCTTTTCACCTAGCCTTTTTTCGATGAATTCTCGTCATTTGTTTCTCAGAATCAGTGGTTAAGCGTTATCGGTGTTATTTCACGGCACCGTATGTATATATATATATATATATATATATATATATATATATATATATATATG